>PVKA01004042.1:0-103057 GCA_004027165.1 Ctenomys sociabilis | reverse complement strand
GATCAACTAGGCAAAAAACAATCATCAAAGAAATAACAGAACTAAACCAAACTTGTGAAGAAATGGGCTCAACTTACCTTAACAGAGTGTACTACCCAACCATATATATCAGAATATGCACTGTTCTCAGCTGCACATGGGATGTTATCCAAAATAGACCACATACTATTTTTTTTTTTTTATCTTTTTTGAGACAGGGTCTCACTATACAGCTCAGGCTGGTCTTAAGCTCACTTTGTAGCTCAGGCTGGTCTCGAACTCACAACAATCCTCCTGCCTCAGCCTCCCGAGCACTGGGATTACAGGCACGCACCACCATGCCCAGCTACACCACATACTAGAGCACAGGATGTGCTTAAATAAATGCAGAGGAACTGAAATGATCTCATGTATATTATCTGACTAAACTGCCATGAAACTTGAAAATTGACAAAAGAAACTGCAGAAGCTCCATAAACATTTTGAAATTAAATAACATCCTCCAGAATAGTCAAAGGGTCACAGATAAAGATAAGAAGAAATTAAATAATATTTATAGTCAAGCAAAAATGTGAATACAACTTATTAGAACCTATGTGACACAATGAAAGCTGTCCTAAGAAGGAAACTTGTAGCAGTGAATTCTGACATCAGGAAAACAGTATGAGACCAAATAAACAACCTTATGCTGAACCTCAAGCTTCTCGAGAAAGAAAAAGTCAAGCCCAAATCCCAAAGAAGGCAGGAAATTATAGATTCAAGAAGAAATTAATGCAGTGGAGACTAAGAAAGCAATACAAAGAATTAACAAATTGAAGAATTGGTTTTTGGAAGAATAAATAAAATTGATAACTCCTTATCATTGATACCCAACTGTATCAAAAAATGAAAGAAAAAATTCAAATTCATGCACTGTGGAAAGAAAAGAGTGAAAGCACTACGGATTCTGTAGAAATTCAGATCAGCACTTACTTTGATAATCTTTACTCTGACAGGATGGAGAACATAGAAGAAATGGACAGATTCCTAGTTACACATGAACTACCAAAGCTGAATCAAGAAATTTAAAACTTCTGAATAACCAAATATCAATCAATGAAATTGAAAATGTAATTAAAAACCTAAACAACAGAGAAAAGCCCAAGTTCTAATGAATTGAAAGCTAAATACTGCAAGAAATTTAGAGAATACTTAATGCCAATTTTTCTCAATCTTTTCAGTAAAATTGAAAGGGAAGAAATTCTCCCAAACTTATTCCTGGAGCCAGTACTACTCTGATAACAAAGCCAGAGAAGGACCTAACCAAAAAGGAGAACTATAGGTTTATTTCCCTAATGAATATAGATGTAAAAATCCTCAAAAAAATAACTAGTAAACTGATTGCAGCAAATCACCCAGAAGGTTATATACCATGACCACATAGGATTCAGGCCAGTAATGTAGGGATGGCTTAATATACAAAAAACTGTAAATGTAATACACCACATCAACAGAGTCAAAAGAAAAAGTCACATGATCATCTTAATAGATGTAGAAAATGGTTTTGACAAAGTCCAACATTCATTCATGGTAAAAACACTACAGAAACTTAGAAAAAATGGTCTTTTCCTCAACCTCATAAAAGCTATCTATGACAAACCAGCAGCCAATATCAAACTAAATGGACAAAAACTGAAAGCTTTTACCCTAAAATCAGGCACAAGACAAGGGTGTTCACTGTCACCACTCCTATTCAATATAGTTCTCGAAACATTAGCCAGAGCAACTAGACCAGAGAACAAAACAAAAGGAATAATGATTAGAAAGGAAGAAGTGAAATTGTCATTATGACAGATAACGTAATTCATAGAATACCTCAAAAGCTTGACCGAAAGGGGCCGGCCAGGTAGCTCGGGGGATTGAAGTGTCTGCTCAAGGCAGAACACAGTAGCCAGCATTTGATCCCTGGTGTGCTGTGCTGTCCCCGCCCCCAAGCATGCTGAGACTGCGATTCAGATGGGGCGTGGTTGCATGTGCCTATAATCCCGAACTTGGGAGGCTGAAAAACAGGAGAATCACTACAAGTCTGATCTATGTAGTTGAGACCCTGTAGACCCTGTACTAAAATACATAAAAAAATTCCACCGAAAGACTGCTAGATTTAATAACCAGACTGAATAGTGCAGCAGGACACAAAGTCAATGATCAAACGTCAATAGAATTTCTGTACATAAAGAGGATACACTCTGAGAGAGAAATTAGGGAAACTGTGCCTTTCACAATAACATCCAAGGGACTGGGGTGACGGCTCCGTGGAATAAGCACTTCCCTGTCAAGTGCAAGGATCTGAGTTCAATCCCCGGTTCTGCCTAAAAGAAAAAAGAAAAAAAAAAAAAAAAGAACACCACAATAACATCCAAAAGAAAAAATAATACTTAGGAATCAATCAAATAAAGGAAGTAAAAGATCTATGCAGTGAAAATTATAGTACACTGAAGATTGAAGAGGATTTCCAAAAATGGAGAGATATTCCTTTCTCATGGATAGGAAGAACTGACATTGTGAAAATGGCCATACTCCCAAAATTATTATATAAAATCAATGCAATCTTAATTAAAATACCATTAGTATTTTAGTAATTCACAGATCTGCAGAAAACATTCCTAAAAGTCATCTGGAACCAGAAGAGACCTACAATAGCTAAGCAATCCTGTGCATCAAAGGAAAGGCAGCAGACATCACAATCAATTCCTGACTTGAAAGTAACTATCTATGCAACGAGTTTTTGAGGTATTCTATGAATTACGTTATCTGTCAATAATGACATTTTCACTTCTTCCTTTCTAATAATTATTCCTTTTGTTTTGTTCTCTGGTCTAGTTGCTCTGGCTAACGTTTCCATGCTAGTGTGATAAAATCAGCATGGTACAGGCAAAACACAGACTTGAAGATCAGTAGTACAGATTAAAAGATGCAGACACAAATATAAAAAGACATAACTACAAACATACTCAGCCCACCTTATCTTCAGCAAAAGTGCCAAACGTTCACTGCAAATATTTAGGCTTTTTAACGAATGGTGTTGGCAAAACTGGCTGTCCAGATGCTGAAGGCTAAAATTAGACCTACGTCTATCACTATGAACTAAACTACAATAAAAATGGATCAAATATTTAAATATCAAAACAGAAACACCAAATCTGCTGGAGCAGAAATTAAGTAGAAATCTTGAGCAAACAGGAGTAGGTAGAGATTTCATGCACAACAGCCAAACTGAATGGAGACATACTACAAAGAATCAATAATAGGGATCTCATCATTTTGAAAAATTTTACATGTCAAGAGAAATCATCAACAGTAAAATGTAACCCACAAATTAAGAAAAACTTTTAGCCAACTGTCCCTCAGACAAAGGATTTCTATCTAGAACATAGAAAGAGCTAAAAAAATGAGGCCCCCAATATTAAAAGCCTCAGTAAGAAATGGGCATCTCAGATGAATATAAACTTCTCAAATGAATACAACAAATGGCAAATAAATATGTAAAAGTGTTCAGTATCATTGGTCATTCAAAAGATGAGAATTAAAATGATGAGATGCCCTCTTATGCTAGAAAGAATAGCTAACATCAAGAACTCAACCGACTATAAATGTGGGAGAGGCTGGGGGATAAAAGCAATGCACCTCCGCTGCTGGTGGGTGTGCAGACTGTTGCAAGCACTATGAAAAGCCGTGGAAAGATGCCTCAGAAAGCTGGGCTTAGAGGGCTCATTCAAGCTACTCCACTACTAGATATTTTTCTAAAAGAGCTGAAATCGTTATACCACAACAATATATGTGAACCCGTGTTTGTAGCAGTTCATTTTGTCATAGCTAAATCTTGGAGACAACCCAAATACTGAGGAATGGACACTCAGGAATGGATAAAACGATATGGTATTTTTATTTAGTGGAGTATTACTCTGGTATAAGAAAGACAAACGAGGTTTTTATATGTAAATGGATGCAAGGAGAGACCATACTCATTAGTTAGGTAAATCACATCTACATGTTTAAACATCACATTGTCTCTCTAGTAAGGCCCTGGAAGGGTAAATATCTGAAAGGTACAGTAGATATTGTGAAAGAGAAAGAACCTGTTCAAAAGGCAGGATCAGCTGGGATAAGGGAAATGAGAAAAGAAAGAGGGAAGCAAAAAGAAATATTTGTGTATATGCACAGGACAGCTTGGATAATTATACTGCTAATTTCTACTGGTTTATTGAATGGAACTGTTGATACTTCAGTGTTTTTCTCTCTCCTTTTTCATTTTTTATAACTTTTTTGACCAATTTTGCATCCTTATGTCTGGTAATCTGAGCAACTAATTTGAAGACAACATTATGCAATGTAACAACACTTGTTGAATTCCTATTATTTTGTTTAGTGAAATTCCATATTTTTTCCATTTTTTTCTATTTTTATTCTCTTTGAAATAATAATAATGAGAAGATGATGAAAGAGAAGTGACCTACTGTTGCCCTCTCTCCCAATTAGGATTAGAATAGGTACTCTAACTTTAGTGGTTTATTCTGAAGTTTGGCACAGAATTCCAAACCTTGTGTTTCAGAGAAAGAAGAACATGTTAGAATTTCATATTTAATGCAGGAATTATGAATGGATCTTTTCAGTTCAACTTTGTGATTAATTTTAAGATTCGGAAAGGATTTTAGAGAGGTAAATGTCATAAATAGTGGTTGACAGCGTCACAATTAGTTTTTTATGTGATATATTTTTATAACTGATAGTGTATAAAATAGTATTCTGTGCCACCAATTCAATATGACTTGTCTTACAAAAACATAATTAATCCCTATGTTTTTTTGGGTAATCATATCAGATCTGTCAAGAACTAAATTTCCTTATAATTTTTCTTGAATTTATGGCATAAAAATAATAACCATGCAGTAGCGCCTCTCCTGTGGGCCGGCCCCATTGGGATGAGTCCTTGTGAAGCACAGTAGCACAGCAGCATGTGAGCAGTGAGTGTTCTGGCGGAGGTAAACGGATTTGAGGCAGTGAAGTTTCCACCGTACAGCAGGAATATCGCAGGAATTGGAACAGACAAGTAGGTGAGGAAAACGCAAACCATTTGTGTAATGGGATAAGTAAAATACTTAGTAAATGTATTATCAGTTTAAAACCTGGCATTTGCATAATATTAGGGATGGATTGGATACTCTAAAAAGGATTAATTAATAACAAACCCCTAAAATGCTGGATGAAATTTTAAAAACATTTCTAATTTTATTTGTGTGGCTGAGGAGGCAAAGTGCATGGTATGCTTAGGGGCCTGAATTGGAGAGAAAGCAGGCAGCCCAGCAAGTCAGCCAGCACGGAGGCTGACGCTCTGTCGGAGACAGCCGCTGATGACCGGTGATGACCGGTGACCCAACCGAGCATAGGAAAGCCACATTTATTTATTTGTTTGTTTTCACTACAGGGGATTGAGCTCAGGACCCTGCACTTGCCAGGCAGGCATTTATTCTTCTGAGCTATCTCGCCAGCCCTCTACAAAAGCCACATTTTATTTATTTATTTATTTCTGTGTTTTTAGGGAAGGGTCTACAGGGTGTTCAGGGTCTCACTACTAGATCAAACTCATAGTGATTCTCTTGTTTGCAGCCTCCCAAGAGCTGGGACCATAGGCATGTGACACCACACTCAGTCTCAGTTGATGTCTCAGTGCACTCCAGGGGTGGGGCCGGCACTGCAGGCTGGATATCAAATCCCCAGCCCCTGCACCTACTTGCAGGTGCTTTAATCCACTGAGCTATTTGGCCAGTCCTTTAAAGTCACATTTTGGAGACAGAACATAACTAGATTTTGTATGGTGCAGACAGACACTGAAGTTGCTACCTAAATACATATTTCCTTTACAAATGTGGTGTGGGGGAAGAGAGTATAAGGCAGTTAGCGGGGAAATTTTTTTAAAAACTGGCACTGGGTGGTAGAAGTCCATAGCCATGGCAGACAAAATCATTCTACCCCTGAGGTCCAAGACAAACAAACAAAAATATCTCAAGCCAGAATTTAATGTATTTATTTATTTTTCTTTTTTCTTTTATGGAACTGGGGATTGAACTCAGGCCCTTGTGCTTGCCAGGGAAGCACTTATTCCATGGAGCCATCTCCCTGGCCACCAGAAATTAATTTAAAAGGTCCCTAAACTGAAAATGCAGCCCAGCCAGGTAGGAATGGATAAAAATGGTCATTGAAGAAGCAAACCCTCAGACAGGTCTCAAGCGAGCTCCTGTCGTATCTGCTCCAGAACGGGGGCCCACAGTCACCAATCCATAGAACTTATCAACAGGGCACAAAGAGAGCCACGCACGGTGGCTCCTCAGGCTTTGGATCTCGAGACTCTAGGTAGAATTACCACACCTAGAGCATTTGACACAGTGCTTATTGTGTTTAAATAATGAAAAGACAGAATTAAAAGTATGCTCAAGAAACAAGATAACTAAAAAATGAGAGGGTAAATTTGTGGTAAAGAGAAAGAAGGCTACTGGATGGTAAGTTAGAAAACTGTGTAAAAGGTAAGTGAAACATGGAAGACACCCGAGAGTCCTTCTGGGGTGGTGTTTACCCTGGAGTATTTTGGTTGAGTCCACTTGATCATTTGAGGTTCCCATCACAGCTTTTGCAGAATGCTTTTTCATTGGAAGGATCCAGACCATCTTGTTTCTTGAGCAGTAAGAAAGGTGATGGGACCTCATTTTTTTAAAAAATATTAGACACAATGCAGAATTTCAGTAAAGAAGATAATAAGAATTTGGCAATGGTTGTTGTATTACATAATATTATCTTCAAAGGATGATTGGTCAGTGAAGTCAGATTTCCGAGCCACTTTAAAGAGGGTTAGTGCCATCTCTGAAGTTGTGTTGGGTTTCTGTTACTGTAACTAGTACTTAAAAGACTCAGCCTCTGAAGAGAAAAGCTTTGTGTTGACGTCCAGTTTTGGGAGTCCCATCTACAACTTGGCAGGCCCATTTCACTTAGGTTCCCAGTGTTCATGGCGTGGGAGGCAGCATGGTGGAAGCTTGTGGCCTACAATTCAGCAGAGCTATGTACTCCATGGCCGGCATGCAAAAGAGAAGGAAGAAGAGGTAGATTCCACCATCTTCTGTAGGGGCACACCTAACTGAAACCTCCTACTAGGTGCCACTTCTCTAAGTCTTCACCACCTTCCAATAGTACTGCAGGCCAGGGAACAAATCTTTAATACATGGGCCACTGAGGGGCATTCCAGATCCAACTATAGTAGCCATCACCTCTGTTTGCACTCATTTAGCTCTACATTAACCCAATGTACACTCATGGAGCACATACTGTTCCATGCATTATACTAAGAAAATGATGTGGATTATTTTACTTTATTATAATCTTGTTACATAAGTATTGTTTTTAACCCTATGTTAACAACGGTGTAATGGGGCCAGCCAAATAGCTCAGCAGTTTAAAGTGCCTGCAAGCAGGTGCAGGGGTGGGATTTGATCCCTGGGCTTGCCATGGTGGCCACCCCCCGGGACACAGTGAGACAGCAATTGAGACTGGGTGTGGGGTGCACACCTATAGCCCTAGCACTTGGGAGACTGTAAATAAGAGAACTGCTGTGAGTCCCATCTAGTAGTGAGACCCTGAGCACCTTGTAGACCCTTCCCTAAAAAAGAAAAAAGAAACAAAAAACAAAGGTGTAATGAAGCTTTAGAAAGATCATCTTACTCCAGCTTGATTTACATCAACTTGGAATCCACTGTCTTCTCTTAGAAGCAGAGCTTTCAGTCTAGTGTGTATGGGAGTCGAAGGCATGGGGTGCCTTGTTTCTGTGTATGATTATGGAATTGAGAGTGCCATGGGTCCAGCTAGAGGAATACAAGGAGTCTCTTTAGGATGCAAGTGAAACACCTCTTGCGTATATTTGTGTCTCCCACTAATGACAGGACTTGCTCTCCCAAGGTGGGTGCAAAGAGACACAGGCCTGATGTCTAGCCTAATCAAATCGATTTAACCTGATCAACTGAGACAAAGCCTCTGAGTGAGAGAGTCAAGGTTCTGACCAAGCAAAAGTTCCCAAGGCAAAGAGGATGTGGTGGAGGTGGTCGGTGTAATTTGTGAGTACCGTACGGATTGCACTGACTGCTGCCTGTGCTCACTGTGGCTGCAGGCAGAGTTATGGCCAAAAAGAAGCTGCCATTGAAGACAAAGGAAAACTCTGATGCAGAAAGTCTGAAGTCTGCATATCTCTTTTAACTGGATATGGGAAGGACTTCTTATTTTCTGCATATAGGTAGCGAAGTGTTAGGACTTGTGTTCAGATGTCTCTTACGCGTCATGTGGCCATTCATGAGGCTTTTTCAGAGGGGGCTGGATCTAGAGTGTGTGATCTGGATTTGACTCCCAGTCAGTGCTGGGATTCAGGGTGTGAGCACTACCTGCCCTAGGTAGCCTGAATGAGCTATAAGGTATAGAAAGCTGTGGCTGTCTCATGTTGCTTTGCTGTCTTTGTCTGCCATGAATAGTTTCTCCTCCGTGGTGCCTGTATGCTGTGCCACGCTGCCTTAGAGTCAGCTGACCATGGACTGAGACCTCTACAAACTGTAAACTAAATCTTTTGTCCTTTAACTTCAGGTGTTGGGTGTTTTGTCTCAGCAGTGAGAGAAAGCTAAGATACAAAGGAAGGAACTTTGATACACAGGCACAGATGGTTGAAATAAGGACATTGAAAATCAGATTTTTGAGGACCAGGGAGATGGCTCAGTGGGGTAAGTGCTTCCCTGGCAAGCACAAGGGCCTGAGTTCAATACCTGGCTCCCCCAAAACAATAAAAAAGAGAAAAATCAGATTTTTCAGGCCAGCCAGATAGCCCAGTAGACTAAAGTGCCTGTTTAAGGAGAGTGCAGCAGCTGGGCTTCAATTCCTAGCCTGTTGTGCTGGCCCCGCCCCTGGGACACGCTGAGATGGGAATTGAGACTGGGTATGGTGACTTGCGCCTATAATCCCAGCACTTGGGAGGCTTAAAACAGGAGGATCACTATGAGTCTGACCTGTGTAGTGAGACCCTGTAGACTCTGTACTAAATACATTAAAAAAGAAAATCAGACCCCCTAAATATTTTTTAGGGAAATTATTTTTTTTCTTTGATATTTATCTTTAATTGAGTGGTAAATAGTAGCTTTGTGCTGACTATCTGTTGTTCTTTTAATAGCCTGCAGATGTTAACTTTTTATAACATTTGATATATGGAATATCAAATCAACTCTCTCATTGTTTTCAGGAGCTTGTGTTAAAGATTTCATCTTTGAAAGAGGTACTTAAAACTAAAATGTTGTCACTCATTTGTTAGGTATTTGGCCCAGGTGTTTTGCTTTTTTTTTTTTTTTTTCCCTGTCTTGAGTTTTAATATGAATGAGATACATATATTATTGGTAGGAATATAGGACAGTATGAGGATTTCTCAAGTAGTAGAACAAGCTATGCGAGACAATCTACCTATTCCACTTCTGCATATATTCAAAGGAAATGACATCAGTATTCTAAAGTTAAACCTGTATAGCTATGTTTTTTGTAACACTGTTTTCAGTAGCTACATAGCACATGCATTCAGCCTAGGTCTCTGTCAGTGCATGAGTGGATAAAGAAACTGTGGTATATATGCACAATGGAGTCCTGTCCAGTTGTAAAGAAGAGTGGAATCCATTTGCAATAAAATGAATGTAACTTAAAACATGTTAAGTGAATTAAGGCAGATGCAGAAATCAGGCCAGAACTGCATATTCTCTCGTCTGTTGAATTTTTTTTAAAAGCTATTCTTTTTTTTAATATTTAGCACAGAGTCTAGTCTCCCTACATAGCTCAGACTCATAGTGATCCTTGTTTTCAGCCTCCTCAGTGCTGGGATTACAGGGGCATGCCACCATGCCCAGTCTCTCAGCGTGCACTGGGGGAGCGTCTAGCACATCTCCCAGGATAGAACCCCGCTTTAGTCTGCTGAGCTGTCTGTCTGGCCGGCCTATAAAAGCCTTTCTGAGAATAGAATGCTGATTTCTAGAGGCAGCAGGATGACAGAGGGATGGATAAAGCAAGGAAGAATTTGATCAGTTCCTGCTATATCAACAAACTATAATAGCACATTACTCTCCATTAATATGTACAATAACATAAATCAAAATTAAAGAAAAACATTTAGCGTGGATTATCTTACTCTTCAAAATAAGCCTCTGAAATACTCTTCGTTATTTTTCTCTTGCTGTTGAGACAAAACAAACACCTGGCCCCCAAAGCTAAACTGGAAAAGGTTCATTTAGCTCTGTTTGCGGAGGTTTCAGTCCATAATTGGTGGGCTCCCAGGCAGTGGCACAGAGAGGAACAGTAAATGCAGCAGAAAACAGTACAAGCAACAACAGAAGGAAGAGCGACAAGCCTTTGTCCCTTATGTTGTTTACAGGCTACCCCCACCGGGACAGGCGTAGCGCTCACACTTTAATCCCAGCACTGGACCATGAATCAGTTGAAAACTCTAGATAAATACATCTCTGAAAAACATACCTCATGACTGGGGGGGGGCATCTAGACACAAACCAGGACAAATATATATTGTGATTAATTCCTAATCTGTGAATAAGAAAGTTTGTACTTACAAATATGCAGATAAATACAGCTAAATGTTAAAAGAGCCATAAAATCTCTCCACAGAGGATAAATAGTATTATGTTCGGATGGTTACTTTTGGTTGTCAATTTGACTAGATTGAGAGATGGCTAAAATTTTGGTAAGACAAACAAACAAACAAAAAACGACTTTGAGGAAGGTCTACAGGTGTGTTTCTAGAGCTAATTAGCATTTGGGTCAGCTGGGTGTGAAAGACCCAGTCTGGCTGTGGGTGGTGTTCTTCAATAGGCTGGAGGCCCGGATGGAGCAAACAAGTAGAGGAAGGGGGCAGGTGGCCTGTGCAGCTATTTGATCCTTCTCAATAGGATGCCTAGTTTGCTAATGCCATGGGCTGTGGACCACAGACTCCTCGTCCTTTAGGCTTTCGACTTGGACTCACGCCAGCTCTTCTCCAGGGCCTTCCGGAATGGCAGCTTGATGAGCTTGCATCTCTGAACCACTAGCTGGTTTTTTTCAGCTGTTCGGCCTGCAGATGGCCATTGTGGAAGCATCCTAGCTCTGCTGCTGTTACCCAGTCCAATAGACAGCCAGCTACAGTTACATGTACTTTATTGGTTCCGCTCCTCTGGAGAACCCTGAGTAATACATTTCTTATTATGTCTTCATTATAATCACTAGTATTATTTACACAGAATGATGAATCGTGGAAAGATTACCTTATATTAAAACATTAAAGCTCACTACTAAACCAGTTTCATTTTTTATGGATTCTATTTCTTCTCACTCATTGCACATTTGAAATGGTTTTAGAAAAGAGAGAAGGTATAAAATGTAATACAGCTGATTTACTGTCCTATACCAAATTGCAAGGTTAAATGGATGCTATTCATTAAGATGCATAGATATTAAAAATAAAATGAATGAGATATATTTATGTATACTGATATATATCCAATATATACTGTGAAGAGAAAAAAACAAGCAGTAGAATATATCTACTATTTTCTAATTTCTATAAGATCTCATAGAATATTATCTCTAGGAAAAGGCTGTATTTCAACGTATATGGATACTACATGCACATACTCTCAACAGCGATTACTAGTAAGAGCTGTGTTAGAGAACTACGATATAAACACCTCTCCTTTTCAGTTCGTACCATCCTCTGCCATTTGAGATTTTTCTCTGGTCATGTATTTTTCTGATATAAAAAGTGAATGGCGAAAAAGGAACCCTTCCTTCTCCACTGTTGGTGAGAGTGTAGACTGGTATACCCACCATGGAAATCAGTGTGATGACTTCTCAAATACTAGGGTTGGAGTTTCCATTCAATCCAACTATTCCCTTTCTGGGTATTGTTCCAGAAGAACTGAAAACATTAAACCACAGTGATATATGTGCAGGCATGTTTATAATTTAAAATATAATTTGTCATAGCTAAATCTTGGAAACAACCCAAATACTCATAAACTGAGGGGTGGATTAAAAAGATGTGGTGTGTTTATACAATGGGGTATTACACAGCTATAAAGTAGATAAACTCAAGGCTTTTATAGGTAAATGGATGAAACTAGAGATCATATTCATAAGTGAAATAAATCAGACATGTGTAGACACCATATTGCCTCACTAGAATAAGAAATAAATTAGTAAATAAAATCCAAAAGGTACAATAGATATTATGAAAGGGAAGGAAACTAGTCAAAGAGGCAGAACGATTGGGATGAAGGAAGGGAGAAAAGACAGACAGACAGATAGACAGAAAGACCAGGACGGCTGGTCTGGATAGCCGGCTTGAATAATTGCACTGCTGATTTCTCATGGTTTATTGAAAGGAACAATTATTACTTAATTTTTTTCTTTTTAATTTTTTTGACTACTTTTGCATGTTCATATAACATAAGCAACTAATCTGAAGGTAGCAATATCACAATCATTGTTGAATTCCTATCATCTTGTTTAGTGCAACTCTGTATCATTTCTAATTTTTTTTACTTTTAATTCTCGTTAAAAAAAAAGGAAAGACTTCAACCCTAAAAACATTTTAAGCCACATCTGTCACAGATGCGAATGTTTATTCCTTACAATGACATTTTATTTGTGTTTTCTTCTTCTAAGTCATCTTCATAGCCTTTTTTTTTTTTTTTTTTTTTTTTTTTGGCGGAACTGGGGATTGAACTCAGGCCTTTGCGCTTGCCAGGGAAGGGCTTATCCCACTGAGCCATCTCCCAGCTCAAAATTAAACTTTTTGTTTGTTTGTTTGTTTTTTGGCTGAACCAGGGATTGAACTCAGGTCTTTGCACTTGCCAGGGAAGCACTTATTCCACTGAGCCATCTCCTTGGTCATAGGATAAAGAAAGTAAAGCATACAGAATCATATAATATCTTGGGCACTGCAGTGTTTGTTTCCTGCTTGGGTAAAAGTGCAGGCCACATCTCACAGTATGGTTGGAGTTCACTTTTCATCAGATTTACAAATGTAAGGCTTGAGTTTGTTGCTTCCGGTCCTTGTTGACTGTCGTGCTGTATGTGGTCATTTCCAGTTGTCCCGTGTTTTCTCACCATTCCTCGGCATGCTTTCGAATTCTGTGTATTTCTTCGTCCAATCATTTATGAGACATTTACGAGTCCATTACCTTGTGACACATACTGAGGTCTATATTTATATTTTAAAAAGACAAAACATCGGTAAGGAATTGTGATCTTATGAGTGAGACAGACTGATAATGATATGATATGGTGAGTGCCGTGTTAGGGATAGAGTTTTGTCCTGGGCGTAAAATGAGTGCAAGGAATAAGCCCCTACTCCTCTCCCACTTTTGGGGAGTAAAAATTAACACAGGAAGAAGCTGGTGCGGCAGAAGCAGACAGGCTACACTGCCCTGTTGTACGGAAGTAGGAGATAACATGGAGTGATGGCAAGTGTTTTCATTTGTCTTCCTCTGGACACGGGAGGAATTGCGCTTCCCAGCCTCCTTTGCTTATTCAACCTGTACAAGGGATGGCGAGTGTTCTTTCTGGGCAACCTCACCTAACTTTGAGCACGGTGGGCTCCAGAGGACTCTTCCCTGACACTGACACAGACACATAAGCTGCACAGGCATTGTGGAGAGAGAAAATTCCTTCAAAGTCATCCAGGCTCAGGAAAGAGGTGACATGAAGGAAAAAAAAATGATTGTGATTTTTGTGATGTATACATAATGTAGCCTGTTTGGGCTGATGTGGTATTTGACAAAGGGGTAAATCAAGGTGGGGAGTGGTCTAGGCCAGGTTGGAGCACCAGGCAGGGCCTGATCTGAGAGGGATTGGTTGGCTCCTCTCTGGGACAAAGCGCTGAGCAGTTCTCACAATGATACTTTTGTTTCTTATTGCATTTACATGTGTAGAGAGTTTCATTTGTCATTTCTTGTGATGTGGGTCCCTCTTCCTCTCTGTTTCAGTATTCTCTGCTCCAAAGAAGGAAAGAAAGGAATTTGCAATTCATTTCCCTTCTTTTGAGATGAGGTCCCAGTGATATAGGGGTGAAAGAAACTTCCAACCTGAAAGATACCTGGGACAAGTTTCTTGTTTTCTAAACCAAAGAATGAATCTTAGGAATAAGGGAGGTTAACAGCAGAGTATGTTTATTGGGGGAAAGAAAACTTCTGTCTGAGAGAGAGACAGAAAGAGTTCTGAGTAGGTTGCCAGGATTCTGCCTTCTCTAGGGATTTTTATAGAGCAAATCCATGAGATGAGGCAGGTTGAAGATGGGAAACAGGTGGGCTCTAGGTGGGCATGAGGTGTGATAAAACTCTGGTCAACCACTAAGAGTACAAGTATAACTGCTCAGGTAGAATTGATTACATTGGAATCAAATGGGGAAGTAGCCATGTAGCAAGTTGGCATGAACACAGAAGAGGGCTTTTCCTGTAGAAGGTGGGTTAGTGACTCTTTTGGCTTTTTCAAGGTGATTAGTATCTATTTAGAATATCAAAGCCTGATGTCCATCTTTAAGGAGGTATGTGGGTGCATTTGTTTAATCTTTTGACTTGAGGTCTGGCTTACAGCTGACATCCCTGTCTCTCCTTTTGCAAGGTATCTGATCTTCTGCACTGGCTCCTTTGAGGGCCCAGCCCTAGCTGACTGCCTATAATATTTCTAACTCAGCTGCCTATAACACCAAACTGGGCTCCAGCTTTCTGTCTTCTTGCCCACTTTTGCAGATTCTTTAAAAAGATCTCTGAATGGCATTTCCACAGAGATTGCTCCTCAAATTATACAAAACACAACACTGCCAAAAACAGGCAAGTTTGGTGCAGGGAGACTTTGCCAAAGTCTCCAGGCAAGATCAACTCCTCCTTCAAGCTAATGGACTTCTCTAACATAGTACACTGTGCAGAAAGTTAGGGGTGCTAATCTCTCCAGATAGGTGACACAGTACCAGTTCAGGGACCACACAGAACAAGGCAAAGGGTAGGGTGCCTGAGGCTGGAGGGAGAAGGTTTTTGCAGTTGATGTGTAGAGGTATGGGTAAAGGTTGAAAAATCAAGATGACATTTGAGTTTGTAGCAGCAGGAGGCAGAAGATCACAGGGAGAAAGGTGTGTAGGTGCAGAGTTGGGTTCATATAGCGGAAGAGGCAGGAAGATCAACCTGAGAAGCAGTGAGGGTGGGCAAATGGGAAGCTTGGATTACCTGAAGAGGGAGAGGTAGGAAACTTGGTGTATAGTTCAGTGGCATCTGTCACTTTATATTGTTATTATTATTATTATTATTATTATTATTGTTATTAATTTGGCAGGACCAGGGATCAAGCTCGGGACCGTGCACTTGCCAGGCAGGCACTTACACCTCTGAGCTCCATCACTGGCCTGTCTGCCACGTTATAGAATGAGCCCCCCCTGTTTGAGTAGTCAGAGCAATAAGACTTTTTTTTTCAGTTCATTACAGTTTCAGTTTTTGGAGCATAGTCGACTTCATCATGCCTCCTCTGCTGTGTGGAGAGATCTGAAGTGAGCAAGGTCATGTGGTCACGCCTCCTCTTTAGGATGTGTCGTTCTGCTAATAGGATCAGCCTATGGGGAACTGGACAAAGGCAGCATTGGGGCAACTTACCCTTGTGAGTGTGATTCTCAACACGGAGGAGGAGGAAGGAGTGAAGAGGCTTGGGTTGAGTTAGGATGTGAAGAAGTAGTATTGTTATTTCTTGACACAATGTGTCTCCTACAGATCCTGTTTGTGTCTCACTGTCCATCCTCTGTCCAGAGCCGCAGGAATTCCAGAGCCAACTTTCTCCCTCCATCAGTTGTGTCCCAACCCTCATTATTGCAACTTCTGGTTGTTTCCTCCAAATACCTCCTGTCCCTTTTCTTAGTAATGGAATGAGGTTTCACGTATAATGACAGCTTGCTAGTTGCAGTACTTACCTCTCAGTCTGTCTTGGTGCTGTTGTGATTAGAATATATGGTCCTGGCCAATGAGACTAAAAGGAAAGTTCCTATAGATGGCACATGCTTAAAATTAGACAGATCTTCCTGGGGGACTACCCGCTCAGGCCCCCCTCCTCTCCCTCTCTCAGACAGGAGCTTTTCTTTCTCTCAATAAATACATTCTGCTTATAAAAAAAAATTGGACAGACTTGGTTAAGCCAATGTCCTTTGCCTGTCCTCTTGCTTTTAACATGGAAGTGTGTTTCTTTTTGTAGGAATCATCTTAGGGCCATAAGATTGTTATGGTTTGTATGCAGGTGTCTCCTGCAGTCATGGGGCGGCTGCTGCAGGAGGGAGTTAGTGGTTGATCCCTTTGGGCTTGGATGCTGCACCTGCCCTGGGGCAGGTAATCCGCGTTGCAGTGTAAGGAGGGCGAGTTGCTAGCTGCCTGAGCTGCTGCTGCTCCTCCCTTTGCTCTCTGCTCTTTGCTGCCAACATGAACTGCTGCTCCCTGCCCTGTGTTTCTCAGCCTTGGAGCCTTCAGTAACTGTGAGCTAAATAAACTGTTCTTTCCTTCATTTTGAGTGTTGGCTATTTGACTCAGCAGGGAGAGAAGAGTAACTGAGACAGACATGTTCTTTAAAGTGGGTATGTAGAAGGATCTTGGGTCTGTGATGGCACCGTAGGGTCACCGTACCTACCGTGACCCTACATTTTCCATGCACCTCCTAGCCTGCTGATCTCCACAGGAAAACAAACTTCTATTTGGTTAAGCAAGTTGGAGGTGGGGCTATTATATTCAATCAAAAGCTTTTCTCTTTGCTATATCCTCATTCTACGAAGCACTTACTCTCATTTGCTGTGCTACAGAGAATTATTACTTAATATCAGCTTACAGGGTCCTGCGAGTAATTGGCTTTTTCTCCTTTTACATCTGTATACTACATAGCTATTAGAGAATAGAAACACTGACACTGTGCGGTCCTTGGCATCATCAAAGGAAATATCATTATCAGCAGATTATATTTATTTAAGTAGAAATCTCAATATGTTTTATAAAGTTTTTTCACAGACAGGACCAAAATAGTGACTTTAGAATTGCTAGTCAATATTTTCATACATGACTTGCAGTATGCTTAAATGTTGCTTTAAAAAAATAGAATCTATCCACTAGTTAAGGGCTGTAAAGATTACTTACGCTGTGTTTTTAGCAAAATTCTCTCTGGACTGCAGGAGGCTGGCATGTACATGTGTGTGTATTTGAACTCAAGCACTTAAAAATGAATGAAAAGATAGAGACAGTGAAGTAATGAATGACACAATGTCCATCCAACAGATGATACCAGGAAATTAATTTCACCTGTTCCTACTATTTTTAGACTATAAAACACTACAGATATATGCCACATATTTATGGCTTACATTATATTTCTCTTGGGCAGTGCTAATTTAAGCCATGTACCTCAAACAGATTTTCCTGAATACAGGAAAAAGCAAAGAGGGAACATTGTTGTTGTAAATGAGGAAAAATTAATTGGAGAAGTGATTCTTGAAAATATCGCTTTCTAGGAATGCAATTGATGATCTATAGTGTGCCTAAGAGAAAACTTTCACACAGGCTTTCACAGAGAGTAAATTGGTCAAGCAATGGCTGTGACTCATTCATACGGCTGACACTGACAAAGGATCTACAAAGTGCAGTACAGGGCTACAGGATAAATCCTGAGGGGACTTGACTGACCTTATCAGATACAAAAGTTACATTTCTTGTTATATAGGTCTTGCTTTATGTTGGTCTTAATCATCCAGCAGAAAAGTATAAAAATGAGGTATATAGAGTAAAGCCATATTAATGTATTGAGGTGTAAAAGGCTCTAGTCAGCAACTTCTGTGGATAACCCACTACTATTGCTGGACTGTGTTGGATTGTTTTGCTGAATTCAAGCACCTATAATAATTGAATGCCAATCAAATACCCATCTCTGACAGGACTAAAAAAAAATGGGCTACAAAGGAAGGACCATTCTATATTTGTATGTACAGAATAGTTAGGATAGATATGCAGCTAATTTTGCTTAGTTCTGAGAAGAAAAATTTGTACTAATAGTGTTTGGACAGGTTACCCCTGTCTGCTTCTTGTACTATGGATAATCACTAGGAAGATAACAATGTAAAAAGTATTAATTATTGAAATTGTCCTATTAATCAGCTTTGAAACTGTCTCATTGATATTTGTCTCTCAGTAAAATAAATAAAATATTGCTTTATAAAATCTTGTCTCCCAAAAGCTTGAATGTTAGAAAAATTGCAAGGCTGAGCTTCCCTGCTCACCTTTCTAGAGGTTCCTTGTCCCACAGGAGAAAGCTGAAGGCCAGTGGGTGTGTCGGCACAGGTCTGTAGTCTGTAGCAGGAGGATCACAATTTCAAGCACAGCCTGGCCTGGGGAATTAAGTGACTTTCACACAATAAAAAAGAGGTGAGCACTGCCTGAAGTTGGCCTATAGGCTACTTTTCCTTGCCTCCTCATCATTAGTCTTTGTTGCCTAAATTCGTAGTAGAACAAGTGTGTGCAATAATTATAAGGGAGACAGCTCCCAAAAAGGCAAAAGTGAGAAGATACATGCTAAAATAGTAATAAGACTGCAGCAGACAGCTAACTGATGGGCAACTTCTTACACCCAGCTGAATTGAACCAGTGTAGCGCAGGCACGGGAGGCCCACCTGAGGGCTGTTGCCAGAATCATAAAAGGCAGAATGGGAGAAGCTTCCAAAATGCTGTTGGGGTGTTGTTTGGAGAAGCTGTTGGAGCTGTTGGAAGCTGCCAGTTCTCTTGGGCTGTCCTGCTGGAGGACCTTGTCACGCTGGCTTTCCCAGTGAACTTTGGAGGGCCTCTGGTCCTTATCTTGGACATTGATTCCTGGCTCTGGAGGAGAAGATGGTGCACTGCTCAGCCTCATGGAGAAGTTTGTTGCATTGACTTTTGTGATGGAATCTCAGGTTTTCTCTTCACTGGAGGAGCTTGGGACCTCACTGTTGCTGAGGACAGCTGTGGTACTTTTAAGGATACTATGGTGCTTACCTTGAGCATTGCTTCGTAGCTCCAGTTTAGATCCCTCAGCTTGCTAGCACAGATCCTTCATCCCACTGGCATAGACTTCCTAGCCTTCACCACTGACCTTTGGGCCTTCCCAGCACAGATCTGTGATGCGGTCCTGCATGAGACCTTGTTGTGGGGTCTAGGCCTCCCTTTGGACTTATGGGAGGCATTGTTATGAGCTTTAGGCCTCAACTGTATTCTTTAATGTTTAGTATGTGGACAGATTTCCTCCACTTGTATAAAATTCTTTGGGTGATTCATTATAAAATAATATTATAAAATGTGTCCTGTATTATATTGTTCCCCTTGCAAGAACCCAAATCCATGACAAAGATCTTTTTCTGAACAATTAAGACATTTTCATCTATTTTCTACCTGGCAGCCTAGACCCTTTCCCTCAGGTGTAGAGAACCTTGTTTTGCTTGGAAAGTCTCTCTTCGGTGCATGATTAGTCCCTCTCCTGCAATAGGGAAATTGCACTCTATTCCTGCCTGTGGCTGATTTAAGCATAATTATGTAATGTAGTTTGTGTCCTGCAGCTCTGAATAGAGAGCAGCTAAGAAGCAAAACTGTATTGTGTTCTTGAAATTTGCTAAGACCTTAAATGTCCTTGTCACATATAAACAGAAATGTAAACTAAGTGAGGTTATTGATGTGTCAACTAACTTGGTTGTCCTCAGAATTTCACAATGGGTACATATACTTGAAAAAGAGAAAGTAAGGAAATACTCTAAAATTAATAAAAATGTAACACTTTGCAGTATTTTAGATGATAGTTTCATTTTTTGAAAGTTGTGTATATTCACTAAAAAACAGTTAACTCTTTGCAAAGATACCAAAAATGAAACATAAAACATCTGAATTCTCTCCATACAGAAAAATAAAATGAGCATTAAGATTCGGCGAGGGACCTTTTTGAGTATTTTTTTGTGACACTTAGGAATGTTGGCTGGTTGATTAGTTGACTTAGATACAAAGTCAGTGAGTAGACAATTATAATGATAAAATAATACTGTAGCAAAATAATACAAGTATAATTCAAGGCTCACTCTTAATGTTCTTCACTATTCATTTTCATAACTTTCCATAATTATCTAAAATTCATTTGATATTTTTCATAGACAAAAGGGAGTGTTATCTATTCATTGGGTAAAAATCTCAAGTTGAACAACAGACAAATACAGTGAAAATTAACTGCTTTTTGATAACATATGAGAGTAGTTTTATTAGATGGCTTTTTGCAACTTGATTAGTTAATTAGTAGGTTTTTATTTAACCTACTTCATGGACAAATTATCTTAGTTTTCTTTTACCAAGGAAGAGAGTGGCCCTAAAGAGTCTTTTTTTTTTTTTTAATTTTTTTTTTGGTGGAACCGAGAATTGAACTCAGTCCCTTACACTTTCCACACAGGTGCTTATTCTATTGTGTTATCTTCCCGGCCCCAAGTTTCTTTTTCTTTAATGTCAGTGGCCATGATCTAATCAGTTGGTGCTTGTTAAGGAGGCTGGAACAATCAGAGATTCAGAGCTGCAGCAGATGCTCACCTGGGGCCTTGAAGACAACTTTCATGAGGTTTTTGATATAAGGAAGTGAATCTGGCCAGCAACCTGAGAACACCTGGGAAGCAACTTGATTCAGCCTTGAGCAGAAAACCTAAGCTATTTTCAACCTTTGTTTAATTTTCTTTTTTCTTTTTTCTGTCAATATTGGGGTCAGAGTAAATATTGTTCTTAACTATAATTGCAACATGTAAACACAGTGAAACTACCTTAAAAGCATAGTGAAACTACATGATAATGATTTTAGAAAATGGATCAAAATCTAGGTTAGTGGTATAAGTCCAAGGTATTTTTGTAAATTTCTTTAAAATGAAAAAAAAAACATATTTATGTACATTGGAACATATACAAATTATAGCCATAACTGAACAGCTCTTTTGATTTTTAAAAAGAGGACACACACATTTAGCTCAGTTTGATAAAATAATAGAATATTTGCAGAACTCAGAAATTCTCTCATAGCCTGGCTTGCTGGTGTACACCTGTAATCCCAGCACTCGTGAGGCAGAGGCAGGAGTATCGTGAGTTCGAAACTGGCATGAGCTACAAAGTGAGCTCAAAGCCAGCCTGAACTGCATAGCAAGATTCTGTCTCAAAAAAAAAAAAAAAAAAAGAAAGAAAGAGAAAAAGAAAAAAATACAAAACAAAAAATTAAAAAATTTTCCTTTGCATCATCTCACGCATTCCTGCGCCCTCTTTCGCCAGGTACTCACCACTGTTAATTTTGCCTGATTTTGTTGTGGTTGCTCCTGCAATTTTGCGTGTCTTTGCAGTGCATCCTCTTTTGTTTTGGCCTCTTTAGGTAACACTTAACGTTTGTGAGAATCATCCCTGGTGATTAAGGAGTCGTTGGTTCTTTCTCCTTTCATAGAATTCCATCTTATATATATCACCATTCACATGCCCAATCTACAATTTTAGGACTATACCAATTGACTCTTTTAGAGTGGATTGATTTCCTTTAGCTCTGTTGCCAAGTGTGTTGATATGCACATGTTTGTACATGTATTTTGGTTTTGTAATATGTAGCTAGAAGAATTACTGAATCTCAGAGTATGTAATATTCAGTTTTAGTAGGTATTAAAAAGTAGTTTCCAAAGTTACTACATCAATTTATACTTCTATCAGTAGTGCACAGGCATTAGAATCACTTCATATCTTCATAAAACATTTGGCATCATAGTCATCATTTTTAATTTTATAATTTGATTGTGATGGCTGAGATATGTCATTGTCCTTTTAATTTGCATTTCCTTCAGGCCAGTGATTTTTCCAACTACATGCTGTGATGCGTTATTGGATTATGAGATCAATTTTGTGAATTAAAACTACCGTTTAAAAATGTAAATAGAATAGATTAAAAGAGGAGCAGTAGTTACAGTGTTAAGGAGCTGTCAGGATGGCCAAGCAATCTATGGACTTCTACAGTGTTAAATATAGTTTTTGTGAAATTTTTATTTCAATTTCACAGGGATGTATACACACACATTCAAATACATTTCTTATTTATACACAAAAATTTATGACGCAGCTATATACCTCTGTAATTCCTGTGCTCAGAAAGCTGAGGCAGGAGGATCACCATAAGTTTAAGACCAGCGTGGGCTATATAATGAGTTCAAAGACAGCCTAAACTAACTAGTGAGACTGTCTCAAAACACAACTCTCTCTCTCTCTCTCTCTCTCTCTCTCTCTCTCTCTCTCTCTCTCTATCTCATCGTGAGCTCTGGCTAGAACGTTTACAAAACCTTGCTTATACTGTGCATTAAAGAAAAAACCCTTCATCTTAAGACATGAAAACCATGCTACCTCACATGGCCTCTGGGAGGTAGAATTGATAGCTGAAATAATGGAGCCGTTACTCATGATGATGTTCTCAAGCTCAAGGGGAAGCACATAATTAAGATGAAATGTAGAAAAAAAGAAAAAAAAAACCCTCTTATGTCAGATATAAGTGAATGAGGAAAGCCAGTTTGACAACAGTATTTGGAAAAATGACCTATAGTAGTGAATTCAAAATACAAGTTTCTAGGTCTCCAAATCTTCTTAAAAGAGGATAGCAGGTTCTTCTATTTCTCCAACTCTGACTTGTGAACTTAGGTTGTTAACCATCCAGAAGAAAAGCTGGTTAGTATCCTGCAGCATATACCATTCACTTTGCCTTATCTGACTCAATTGATTTTACTTGTTGTACGTTTCCTTTTGTATTTCTGCTTTTCGCTTGTTATACTAGGGAGACTATACGATATTTACACATGTGTGTCTGGTTTATTTCACTTATGAGTATACATTCAAGTGGCATCCACTTCAGTATAAATGCTTCAAACTTATCATTCTTAATAGCTGAGTAATACTCCATTATATAGAAATACCACATCTTTTTCCACCATTCCTCATGTGATGGACATCTTGGTTGTTTCCAAGATTTTGCTATCACACATTGTGCTGCTGTAAACATAGGTACACATATATCTCTATGATACAATGTATCCAGATCCTTTGGGAAAATTCCCAGTAGGGGGATAGCTGGCTTGAATGGGATTTCTAATCCTACTCTTTTGAGGAGTCTCCACACTGACCTCCACAATGGTTGCACCATTCTACATTCCCACCAGCAGTGGAGAAGTATTCCCTTTTCCCCACAACCTCTCCAACATTTGTTGTTGGTTGATTTCCTTATGATAGCCATTCTTTCTGGAGATGGTATCTCAGTGTTGTTTTTATTTGCATTTCGCGAATGGCTAGTGATATGGAGCATTTTTTCAGATATTTATTTGCTTCTTTAATTTCATCCTCTGAGAAGTGTGTATTCATCTCAGATACCCATTTCTGAATTGGGTCTTTAAATTTGAGGGCCCTGTTATATCTTAGTTCCTTATATATTTTAAACAGTAGTCCTCTGTCTGATTGCTTATTAGTTAGGATTTTTTCAAAATTTGTGGGTTGTCTTTTCACTCTGTTGACAATTTCTTTTGACATGCAGAAGCTCCTTAAGAAGAGTTGACCCCAGTTGTCGATTCTTTCAAGAGCTTCCCATGCAAATATATGTTTGTTCATGAACTCTTTACCTACCCCTATGTCTTTAGGAGTTCCTCCTACTTTCTCTTCCAGGAGATTGAGTGTTTCTCTTTTAATGTTTAGATCTTTAATCCATTTTGACTTTAACTTAGTGCATGGTGATAGAGCTGGGTCAAGTTTTAGTTTTCAGCATGTAGAAAGCCATGTTTTCCAGCACCATTTGTTAAAGAGGCTATCTTTCTTCCAGTGAGCTTGTATAGCCCCTTTGTCGAAGATAAGATGGCTGAGTGTTTTCGTAGATGCCTCTGCATCTTCTAATCTATTCCACTGATCCCAACATTTTGACCCTAGCCTTTCAAGGTCAGCGAAGACTCAGGACATAGGAGAACCTGTACTGCAACATCATGCAACTCAGGTGAGCTCCAAATTTTCTGAACAAGGAGATTATGGAGCCACAGAGGAAAGAGATTGATGATCTATAGTGTGCCTGGGGAGAGTCACATGAAGAGAAAACTTTCTCTCAAGCTCTCACAGAGAGCAAACTGGTTAAGCATTGGCCGTGACTCATCCACATGGATGACACAGACAAAGGATCCACAGAATAATGTACAGGACTACAAGATAAACCCTGAGAGGACTTCACTGACCACATAAGAAGTATAAAGTTCATGTGTTGGTATATAAGTCTTGATCTATCTAGGTCTTAACCATCCAGCAGAAAAGTATAAAAATGAAGTATACATCGCGGGGCCATAATATTAAGGTGAGCTGTAAATGGCTACGGTCGACAACTTCTTTGAATAACTCACTATTGTTGTGGAATGCTGGACTGTGTTGGATTGTGTTGTCGAGTTCAAGCACCTAAGTTAGTTGAATGTCAATGGAGTGCCCACCTTTGACAGGTGTAGACAAAGGAAGGGGTGTAGAAAGGGAAAATCATGATGTGTGTATAGACAGTACAGTTGGGATAGATAATGCTGTGCTTCTACATAATCCTAGGAGAGGCAAGATTTGCACTGATGGTGGTTGGACAGGATGTTATGTTGGCTTCTAGTACTATGGTCATCTACTAGGAAAATACTTATTGAATTTGTGATATAATTCAGGTATAAAAAATAAGATAAGTAAACAGCTACACTCTTAATTTACTGATAAGGGACATCTGCTATAATAATGTCTGTAAGTATAATATCATGTATGCACCTTGTACGATACCAAAACAGTATGAAAAGAGTTTGCAATGTATTAGTTTATCGAATCTGTCTTGTTAAGGTATCTTGAAACCATCTGATTGATATTTGTACTTCAATAACATAAAAAATAAATAAATAAAATAAAAATAAAAAAATAAAACACACACACACACACACACACACACACACACACACACAGAGGATAGCAGGGAATTTTTTATGTTTCCAAAGAACCTAAATGACTCTGATACTTCAGCAGTTTTGGGGACTGCTCACTCACGTAGTCTAGAGATTTTAGTGGGGCTTTTCTTTCACAAAAGACTTCTAGAAGAGATTTTATAGTGTGTAAACCTTTTTAAAGCCAAACACCCAAAGTCACTGTATTTCAGAATAGTGCCGCCCAGTTTGTGTTACTCCTTAAGCTATTATTCCATACCAGTGAAACTCAGAAGTCATTTAATTAAAGAACCATTGTCTACAGTTTATATACAGTTAGAAGGGAAGACAGGCAGAGGAGTGAATTTGCTTCCAGTCCCTCCAGCAGATTATAGCTCCCTAATCCTTTTTCTCTGAACTCCTACTTCAGTGGAACGCCTACTGTGAACTCCATGCATTTCTTAATTACACGCTACTTCCTGGCCTTTGTCCCTGAGATTTCCTCACATGCATTTTGAAGTTAAATTCAGAAAGCTTTATAAACACCCTATATTGTAATTAATAGTGAGTATAAATTGCTAGTTTGATAAATATCAACTGTGTATATTCAGGAATATTCAAATATCAATCTAAGGTTTTTTCTTTTCTTTTTCTTCCTTGAAGGTAGGATTTATCCTATACAGTGTTTGGGAGAATGAACAAATAAATTGAGCAAATGCTTCCCTGAATACTAATATAGTTAATTATAGGATTTTTAAATGCCAATGAATTCTGTTTTTGTATAAATTTATGGATATAAATGAAGCACGTTGACAAGCTAATCAAATAAAACAATGTAAGATTTAATTTTCAGGTTTTTAAGGTTTATATGAACCAGACTTCCTTCACTGCCAGAATCTTGGATATAATTTAGTAATCACAGAAACTTCTTAAATATTTTATTTTATTCTGAAAATTAAAATAGCATTTTAACATGCTCATTGTAAAAAAGTCAATGCAAATATATCCACCAAAATAGCAATAGCGATTTTATCTGAGTTGTTGAAACACTTGAGATTTTAATTTTTTTCTTCATTGTTTTCTATGGACTCAGGTGAGCTTCAAGCATAGAAAACAATGAAGAAAAAAATTAAAATCTCAAGTGTTTCAACAACTCAGATAAAATCGCTATTGCTATTTTGGTGGATATATTTGCATACACACACATGCACAAATATATACTCAATTTTGCATAAAATGTAACACATTATATGATATATTCTATTATTCATCTGTGTCATTTTCTATCCATTCATTGTTTTTATGTAATAAATACATACATATATTATAATTTCTAATCATCACATCTTTATACATATATACATTATGGTATATGATACATGTTATGATTATCTAATCTATTAGCAGATACTTAAATTACATCTTTTCTGTGTGCATTGTGTTCAGCTATTATCTTTTTGCATTAGTCATTTTGCATTTGTACAATTTTATGAAGAAAAATTCCTAAAAGCCCAATTGCTGAGTCAATGGGTGAATGAACGGTGGTGGGCACCCCCGCACATCGCCCTGCAGAGCGGTTGCCTGTGCTGACATTTGCCCTAGCAAAGCAGTGGAGGGCCCACACCAAAAAACGGTCTTGAACAATTTTTCAGAATTAGATTTTTTTCTTTTCAAAAACTAACAAATAACCAATCTATGTCATTATTCTAAAATTTTCCTACCGTTGATTATTAGTGAAGTTCTACATATCTTCCCGAACATGTTGGCCATTAGTATGTTTGGTAAATTGGTTGTGTTCTTTATAACTTGTAAGAGGTCTGTGAATATTGGGACTGTCATTTAGATTCCAAATTTGTCATCTGACTTTTAATTCTGTCCATAGTGATTTTTTGATCAAATTGTCATTTCTTTATTTTTGCTTATAAAATTTTGTTACAAAAATTTATTAATGTGTCACTTTGTGGTTGCAAATTCTTTTCTACTCCTAGTCAAGAAGATTTTTTTCAGCTCAGGATTGACAAATACCTATATTTTCTCATAATAGTGTTTTTGTTTAAATTTTGCATAATAATCTTTAATGCATTTGGGATTCATATTTAACAAGATAAAATATAAAGTATTCATAATATTTTTGTCCCAATTGCTAGCTAATTGTCAGAATTCACAAATATCCAATCTTTTGCTACTGATTTAAAATGAGTTTCTCTTATCTTAAATTCTTTTTTTTGTGGGACTGGGGATTGAAGTCAGGCCTTTGCACTTCCCAGGGAAGCACTTATTCCACTGAGCCATCTCCCCAGGCCTTATCTTAAATTCGTACATATTTGAATCTGTTTATGAATCCAATCTATTCTATTTCTGAATAATTATTATTGGGCTTTTAATTCTGTGACCTTATACTGTTTTTATAGGCTAAGAATTTACTATTACTTTACAAATTTTGTATCTATTCATTTTTAAAATGAACTTCAAAATCAATTGGTCAAGTTAAAAAAGCCCTACTAGATTATTCATTTGGGATTGTTTGGTATTTATAGATGAATGGACAAAAAACTGGCACCTTTATGATACTGAAGGGTTTTTTTCAGTGGGTTTTATGTATTTTTTATGTATCTCAGCAGCATTTTATGCTTTCTTAACATAGGCCCAAGCCATTTTATGCAGTTTTTATTGGTATATATTGTGTTCACAATGTGCGATGCTTACAATCTCCTGGGGAGGTAGTGCAGGTAGGTACGGCCTCTTGGCCACTCTGGCTGCTCCTTCTCCCTGACCTTCCCTTTGCTCTCCTCCTCAGACCCCCTTCCCATCTCTAAAGCCTCCATTTGTTTTCCATCTTCTCTCTTAGATTTATTTGTATTTAGTGTTTCTCATATAAGAGAGCCTTCTGTGTCTGATTTATTTCACTTAGCATTGTGGTCTCAAGAGGCATCCATTTTCCTACAGAGTGACTTGAACTAAATCCTTCTTGGTGACTGACTAGCTCTCCATTGTGTGTACATACCACATTATGTAGCGAAGCATCAAGAGAAATTGCCTATTTAGCTATTGACTTCACCAAAAAAGGGAACAAACCGTAAGTGAAACATATCACTCTGAGAAAGAAAATGGAAGAGGCGATCAGAAAACAGAAAGATACCCCTCTGTCTTCAATGTTCTTGGATACAAAGAACCGATATACTCTACATGACTGTACTTCCAAAACTAATGCAATTCAAGTCAAAATATGAACAGCATTTCTCACAGACCTAGAGAAAACCACCCTAAAATCCATATGTAACAAAGGCATCCTAAACAGCAAGAGCCATCCTGGCTAACTGCAGCAAAACAGGAAACACCATGATCCCAGATTTGAAGTTATACTGCGAAGCTACTGTGATTAAAACAACATGAGAAAAGACATGTGGTTCAGAGGAGCTGAGTTGAGGCTGCAGAAACTACCCTAGGACCATTCAGCCATGGATTGTTTTTTGTTTTTGACAAAGGGGCCAAAGACATAAAGTATAGGAAAAATAACTTCTTAAAAAATGGTACTGGGGGGATGGTCAAATAGCTTAGTGGATTAAAGTGCCTACAAGCAGGCACAGGGGCCACTGCTTCAATCCCTGGGTTGGCCCCGCCCCTGCGGTGAGCTGAGATAGCAATTGACACTGGGCAGGGTGGCATGCGCCTGTAATCCCAGCTCTTGGGAGGCTGTAAATAGGTGGATCACCAGGAGTCCTATCTAGTAGTGAGACCCTGAACACCTGGTAGGCCCTTCCCTAAAATATAAATAAATAGATAGATAAAAATAAAAATCATACTGGGTAAATTAGAAAACCCCATGGAAAAGATTGAGTATAGACTCATATATCTCACCACTAAACTAAACTAAAATAAAATAAAATGAGTAAAAGATTTAAATGTTGAAACAGAAATACTTAATCTGCTGGAGCATAAAATAGGTAAAACACTTGAAGACAAGGACTTTCTGAACAAGACCCCAATGGCACGAGAAGTAATATTTAGGATCAACAAGTAGGATCATACAAAATTAAGAAAACTTCAGCACGACTCAACTACAAACACACTCAGCACCCTATCTTTGATAAAGGAGGCAAACATATTTACTGAAAGAAAGATGGCTTCCTTAGTGAGTGGTGCTGAAGAAAATGGCTTCCCACGTGCTAAAGACTAAAAATAGAAACATGTCTACTATCTGTCACTAAACTTGGAGTCAAAATGAATTTTAAAAAATCCAAATCTTAAAACAGAAACTCTCCTGATCAACTGGATTCGATCCCTGGCTTGCCGTGCTGGCCCGGCCTCCAGGGCACCTGAGATGAGCAATGAGACTGGGCATGGTGGAACACACCCGTAATCCCAGTGTTGGGAGGCTGAAAACAGGAGGATCACTGCAAGTCTGATCTGTGTAGTGAGACCCTGTAGATCCTGTACTAAATACATTAAAAAATAATGAAAAACAAAACACAGAAACTCTCAATCCACTGGAAGACAAAGTAGGGAGAAATTTTGAAGACAGAGGGGTATGCAGAAAATTCATGAACAAAATCCAAACTGCACAGCAAATATTCCAAAGAATCAACAGCTGAGATCTCATTAAAAAGCTTATGTATATCAAAGAAATTACTCTCTGAGTGAAAAGACACCCCACAGAATGGGAAAAAATTTTAACCAGTTGTCCTTCAGACAACTTTTATGTTTATATATAGAACATATAAAGAATCAAAAACATTCAGACTCCCTGAAATGTAATGACCCAATTAAAAAATGGGCATGGGAGATGAATACATACTTCTCAGATGAAGAAATATAGGTAGAAAATAAATATATGAAAAAATGTTCTACATCACAGGTCATGTAAGAGATGCAAATTGAAATAACACTGATATTCTGTCTCACCTCAGAAAGATGGCAATCATGCAGAAAACAACCAATAACAATTGCTGGGGCTGGTGCTGTAGGGAAAACGGAACCCTTTTCTACTATTGGTGGGAGTATAGAATGGTTACAGCCACTATTGCAATCAATGTGGAGATTCCTTAAAAGACATCATACCACAGCAATATATGTGCATCCATGTTTATAGTAATGCAGTTTGTCATAGCTAAATCTTGGAAACAACCCAAATGCCCGTCAACTGAGGAATGGGTATACAAGATGTGGTATTTTATACAATGGACTACTACTTAACTATAAGAAAGGATAGACTTGAGACTTTTATAGGTAAATAGATACAACTTGAGACCATACTCATAAGGGAAATGATTTAGACCAACATATATAAACATTGTATTGTCTCCCTAGTGTGAGAACCTGAAAGAGTAAATAAGATCCCAAATCTATAATAGATATTGGGAAATGGGAAGAAACTGTTGAAAGGGAAAGAGAAAATGGGATAGGGGAAAGGAGAAAAGGAAAATTAAGTTTGTGTGTGTGTGTGTGTGTGTGTGTGTGTGTGTGTGGTGTGTATGTATATGATATTTGTATATATTCTATGTATTTGAATTGTGTATATATATTCATATATATATGATAGGTAGATCACTCTACTACTAACTTCTATTACTTTATTGAAAAGGGTTTTTGGGGCCTGAGGAAACAGTTCAGTGGAATAAATGCTTGCCTAGCAAGTGCAAGGTCTTGAGTTCGACCCCTGGTACCACCAAAAAAAAGGTTTGTGCTTCTATCATTTTTTATACCTATATTTTGTAACCTGAGCAACTACTTTGAAGATAACAAGCAGTATACTAACCATTGTTGCTCATCTACTGTCTTAGTACTTTTTATCATTGCTTTTTCTCTTTAAAGTGAAAGAAAGGGAAAGCACTGGGGATATAATGCAACGTAAGTGGGAGGTGCTGAACAGAAAAAAGACCTGGAAGCAGCTTTTCCCATACAATTGCATCCTTCCCACTTATTCATTTAAAGTGCTAAAGTCAAATAAATTCCTTAATTGTTAAATAAAAAACACAAAACAAAGCAAAGCAAAGCTTCTGCATGGAAAAAGGAAACAACCAAGACAGTGAAGGAGCAACCTGCAAGAAAGGGAAAGAAATTGCTTTCAGACAGAAAATTGACATCTGGAATGTACGAAGAACTCAAAAAACTTGACCCCTAAAATAAAAGCCATGATCAAAACATGTTCTACTGAAATATATAGACATTCATCAGAAGTACAGTTGGCCATTAAACAGTTCAAAAAACCTTCATCATCCTTGCCCCTCAGAGAAATACAAATTAAAAATATGCTGGATACCATTTTGACCCAGAAAGAATGGCATCGTCAAGAAATCAAGCAATAAATACTGATGAGCATTTGAGGGGAACAGGAACCCGGGTATAGAGCTGGTGGAAATGTGAACTAGCAGAGCTACTGTGGAAACCACGGGGGGGATTCCTCAGTCTAAAAGGGAAATTTCCATTTGAGCCAGCTGTCCCCTTCTAGATCTCTTCCTCAAAGAGTTCTTCAGAAATACGTACACACCCGTATTTATAGTAGCACAATTTATAATAGCTAGATCTTGAAAACCACATGTCAATCAGCAGATGGATGTGTAAAGAACATGTGTATCTAAAATGTGTGATAATATATATTATATATTATAATAAGTATAATAGTATAAGATATAATGAATATATATAAGATGTAGAGAGAAATTTAAATAATTCCCTAAATTATCTGTTATCCCATTGTTTCAAAAACTGTTTTAAGATATATAGCAATTTATTTCATTTATACTATTAGCTTCTTTTTGTTCTTTCAAAAGGAAGTTTTTTCTTTTAAGTTGCTTGTTTATTCTTTGTAAGATAAAGTCATATTTTATACATGACTTTTTTCCAGGGTCACATTTTGGCCATTCCTCTAATGTCATTTCTTTAATATATTGACTATTGCTATTCTTCTAGCTATTTTGTCATGAAGTTTTATCGTAGTTTTTCACACAAGTAAGAAGAGTGTTTATTATATTTTATTAATATGTACTCATATTATAGTCAAATAAAAACTAGCATGATATTGGCAGTGGATTTACAACAAATGGCTTTTACCAGTTTGAGGTAAGGTTTGTACACCTCTATTTCCTGATCACATAATGGATTTCATCAAAGACTTTTTGTGCATGTAGTAAGATATCATAGGGCTTTTCTGTTTCCATCTATCTGTGTGATACATTGGTTAACATATGTTTGACAACCCTTGCATCCATAGGATGAAGCTGACTTGGTCGCAAAGCGTGATCTTTTTGTGACTTGTTATATTCACTTTGTATTATGTTGTTGATTTTTTACATCTGTGTTCATAAGGAAATTGGTTTATAGTTGTTTTTTTCTCTGCTAAGTTCTTGTCTGATTTTTAGCATTGTGGTAATTCGAGCTTCAAAGAACAAGTTTGGCAATGTTCCTTCCCTTTCAATTTTAAGCAACAGTGTGAAGAGTATTTGAATTGTTCCCTGAAGTTTTGGTAAAATTCTGTGGTGAATTCATCAGGTCCTTGGCTTTGCTTTGGTGGCTTGGGAGCAGGCAATTAATTCCTTTAGAGGAACACAAAGGAGAAATCAAATTGCAGCTCTCCGGGAGAGTCTGCTTAGGCTGCTGTGAAACACAGGTGGTACCCAAAAGACAACACTCACAGCAAGTGATGAAAAGCAAGGGGTAGAAGAGCCAAGAGAAGGATGGGCAAGGCACCCTCGTCTATCAGGAAACACCTAGAGGAAGTTGCTGAAGCAGGTCAAAGGAAGGAGACACTCTTATGTTACAGTGTCTGCACTGAGCCTTCACCCTAGATGATCTTTATTGCAGCCCACTAGTCAGTGCCAATATCTTTCTTCAGGGCTTCCTTTTTACTGTAAAGTTTTCCAGGATTTTGCTTCCACAATTTAACTCAGGTCATTCCATACAAGGAAAACTATTCAGTTTTGCTTTCTTTCTCTTTTCCTCTCCTTGCCTTCTTCCCAGCTCATTTCTTTCCTCCTTCTGTTTTCATCAGCTCACAGTCTTCCATTCTTGCTTAATCTCCTTCTTCTCTTTTCTACTTGGTAACCCCAGCATAATCCTAACTTCAGCCAACAAACCTAGGTAGTGTTCATGGAGCAACTTCCTCAGAGAGCTTGTAAAGTGGGGAGTCAGTGGCCTGAACCTGTGAGGGCCTGGAGAGAATCGAAGTCTTCTTTAACATGATTATGGTCTTAGACCTTTCTTTCATCCACATCATTTCCCCTCGTACCTGCTTTCAAAATTTTTGTAACTTTCATTTCTGCTGTATCCTTAACATTGGGAATAATTCTTGATATGCGGAAAGGGTTCCATTGATAAGGTCAGCCCCTTTTATCTATGGGTTCTGCACCCACAGATTCAGTTGGTGGCAGATAGTGTACTATGTGTTATGGTTGTATTTGTATTGAACATTTCAGACTCTTTTCTGGCTGTTGTTCCTTAAACTATAAAGTATTATAATTATCATCCAATCTTTATATTGTATGAAGTATTCTAAGTAATCAACCATGACGCAAAGTATCTAGGAGTATATGCTCCGATGTGCAGACAATATCCAAATTAATTAATTAGCAGTGCTGAGGATTAAACTGAGGGCTACACGTATTGGCAATTCCTCTAGTACTGAGCTACATTTCTGGCTCCTCTGCTGCTTTGTTTAAGGGGACTTAACACCACAAATTTTGGTGTCCGTGGTGGTGTGCTGGAATCAGTTCTTGGTGCATACCCAAGCATGCCTGTGTTTATTTAAGGAACGAAGAGATATTCTTGATGAGTAAGCAGATCTGACTTGGCTTCTTTCTGTGTGTGCTGCAGTTTTTTTTCACAGATGTTGCAGCTATGGCAGCTTTCATTGTGCAGGCATGATACAGGTCTCTTGCAGGATAACTTAAACATCAAAGTATTTCTAGTAGAACTTTTTAATGTTCATATCTACCAAATAATCCATTTACATAAAATACGCTATTGACATTTTACCAACTCTCTGTATCTTTCCTTTTCCATGTTTCATGAATGTATTGTCCACATATGTAAAGGCAGCAAAAAAATAACCAGCTTTTATCACTTCTTTTCAAGTGCTTTATGCATCTTACCCAAAGTACAGGTGAAGACTTAAGTATAGAGAACAGGATGAAAAAACTGAGAAGCATTAAGTTCTTGGCAGATTTTATGTTTTCACTGTTTGCTGAATCTCTGTTACATTAGAAATCCTAATGAGAATATATTTATTCTACATGTAGAACTAAGAATAGAGAAAATGTTTGATTTGCCTAATAATTTTCACAATTGTACCCTTCTTGTGGACCCACCTCAGACCTGGAATAATGAAGTAAAGCTGTTCTTATTTTATAGAATGCACCTCTGGTGTTGCTGTTGCATTAGAATATTTTGGGGTAAAAACAAGCAAAAACAAAATTACTGCGATCACTTTTTACTTTCCATTCCAAAACACTAGGATTTCCAAAGCATCCCTGAACACCTGTGATTGCAGGGAAATGCCTTTGCTACACTGTAAAGGGGAAGTTAAAATGAATTAAAAGCTGCTCTCAATTAAAACAGCTGCAGAAATCATGAGCAGACAGCGGTGGAGTGTGGTAGACAAATTGCTAATGAGAGAAGATGTGTCCCAGATCCTGCATCAGGCTGGATGTCTTGCCCTTGGCTGAGTTTCCTGGCTCTGTCCATGAGGGGAGGGCTGATATTCAATGTGAAGATTGACTGCGTGGACTGTCAGGAGCTACAACATTAAAAATAAAGGCATGGTTTATTGTCAGGGTCATGGGACCATCAGGCCGAGTCTGACAGTGCTGCTGGCTGACTATATGACCTAGAAAAAACCATAAGTAACATCTCAGAGTCTTAGTTTACCTTTCTGCAAAGTGGAAGTAACATCACAACTTACCACTGTAGGGTAGGGTTGTTGTGAGAACATGTGCCTTGCTGGTAGTACCCTCCGTTAGCAGTTATAAATCCCGGTAATCATCTGTCATCTTTCCATTTCTCCCTCAGGTACCTTGGGATCACCAGGCCTCTCACGTACCCTGTGCGGCAGAATGGGAAATGCATGGCGAAAATGATCCTGTCCGTCTGGCTTCTCTCAGCCTCCATCACTCTGCCCCCGCTCTTCGGATGGGCTCAGAATGTGAACGATGACAAGGTTTGCTTGATTAGCCAGGATTTTGGCTACACGATCTACTCCACTGCAGTGGCGTTTTACATCCCCATGTCGGTCATGCTGTTCATGTACTACCAGATTTACAAGGCTGCCAGGAAGAGCGCTGCCAAGCACAAGTTCCCGGGCTTCCCTCGGGTGCAGCCCGAGAGTGTCATCTCTCTGAATGGCATGGTGAAGCTACAGAAGGAGGTGGAAGAGTGCGCAAACCTTTCCAGACTCCTCAAACATGAAAGGAAAAACATCTCCATCTTTAAGAGGGAACAGAAAGCAGCTACCACCTTGGGGATCATTGTTGGGGCTTTCACTGTGTGCTGGCTGCCGTTCTTCCTCCTCTCGACAGCCAGGCCCTTCATCTGCGGCACTGCCTGCAGTTGCATCCCGCTGTGGGTGGAGAGGACATGTCTGTGGCTGGGCTATGCAAACTCTCTTATTAACCCTTTTATATATGCCTTCTTCAACCGGGATCTGAGGACCACCTACCGCAGCCTGCTCCAGTGCCAGTACCGGAATATCAACCGGAAGCTCTCGGCTGCAGGCATGCACGAGGCCCTGAAGCTTGCTGAGAGGCCAGAGAGACCTGAGTTTATGCTGTAAGGTCATTTACCCCTATGTTCCATTTTATCCCCCAAACAGTTCATGCAACTTCTTCAAGTGCATCACAAAGAACTCCCTGAATTATTAGCTACTTTATTTTCTACTGAACGTACTAGATTAGAAGTCAAAATAGATTAAATTCCAGACTCCCACAAGTAAAATTTCAAAATCCTGAGAGAAACTTAGCTAGACTGGATGAGGAGACTGACTTGATGAATTGCAATCAATGTGGCTGATGACAAAGAAGGTGGTATTCTCTATTCTTTCTCCATAAATCATATCTAAATTGTGTGGTGTCTGGATTCATGTGACATTATCATTTTAATGAGTATTTATTCTTCTATCTGGTAAATCTTTTGATGATCTCATACTTCACAGATAAATCCTGTAGCAAGAAACAAAAATGATCTTTCCAGTATGGAATTGCATTCGCAGAGGAGGTGGCAGGATGGAGCAGGGCCGTAAACGCTGTGGGAGCTTTTAGGAAGTGCTGAGCATGTCCTGGCAGTTGAGAACAAGTGGAGTTGTTGCGCTTGTCTGGAAGGCCTCGGTGACTTAGAGAATGGAGTTATGAAGAAGACCGCAAGAGCTGACAGTCACAGGAAAGTCGAGCTTTCACAGTAGCCCATGTGTTCTCAGATTGGGATTTCAGAGTGCGTCAGAGGAAGGAGAGTAGAGCCGTGAGGTCAGGTCAAGGCTAGGCTTTGTTTTAAATTTAGGAAGATGATGTTTTTTCATGCTGGAAAGCTAAGAATAAAGAAACTGGGAAGAAGAAAATGGGAGGAGGTGCTGGTGAGCGCGTGCAGAGTGTGCTGGGCGTGAGAGGAAGCGACCGAAGAGCTCGCTGGCTGAGGAGGAGCAGGTGTTCCGCTTCCCTGACCCTGGTGGGAGGAAACAACCAGAGAGCACACTGGCAAGGAGGCCTCTTTGTCCAGTCCTTTGATTTGCTAGAAGTGGTATTTTTGAGATGTAGGGAGCTACCCCACCCTTAGCTTGTATCACAACAAAGTCTATATCCCACATCCTTGGAAGCCTGGTGCCACACATTTTTTATATACTAAATTGCCTTTGTCTTACAACTGCAAGTTGTTAGGCTCTAAGTATGTCAGTTCTTGAGCTTAGTGTAGCTTCACAGGTATCCATTTTTACCCCTATGTATACATTTTTTTGAGATAATAGAAGCATTTATTTTTGCACCAACTGAAAATACAGGGTTAATAATGAAACTTGGGAACAGAAAGGTCAAAGGGATCCAGAAACATTCATTATTTCAAAACCTTAGATAAAAGAGCAGGGAAAAGGAAAAGACAAAAACAAACCAAAGAAAACAACATGTACACCATGATACCAGTCTTTTTTTCTTTAAGGACTTCCTATTTTTCTCTCCTTTTAAAAGCATAAGACCCTTATTGTAGATTATGTGTCATCTCCTCTTTGGCTATGAGGTGTGTGGTTTTGTTAACTAGCGACATCAACGAGTTCAGTTTCTGAGACCAGTCATTCAATAAATTATTTGGATCCTTGGGTCTCTGGAAGTTGATAATTCCTGCCAACCAGTCAACTTTAGTAAAGATGGTCTTGTTAACTATCAGATTTGACAGAAAAGCCTCTGACTCATCAACAGACAGACCCAGAAGCTGTGCCATCCTCTTCATTGTGATCCGAGTGTAGTACTTGGCCATTATTCTAATATTATGTTCAACAACTCTGTTCTTCAAATCTTTCCACCATCTTCTGTTGAGGCAAACACATCTGTTGCAGGACTTTCGAGGGAGCCTTTCCTTAGTTCCATTCCATAGTCTTCAACAAGTGTGGACCAGTGCATCAACTCCATTGTGGTGAAAAGCTTTAGGAGATCCTTGTATTTGGGAATTTCTTCTAACTTCTTATCACCACTTATTCGGTGAACCAAATCTGATTGTTCATTGTCAAAAGGAGCCAGGATAATGTAGAGAACAACACTTTTCAGAGCCTGCTGCCACTTTTCACTTTCTGCTTGTATACATGGAGTGTCATAGATTGCTCTGTAGTGCTTACAAATAGACAGATAGGATCCTTCATGCTGATCCAGCTGAATCATTAAATTATAGTATTTCAACTTTAATTTCTCTGTGTTTTCTTCCTGGAAAAACTTGGTATTAATCTTGCTGATGATCTGTGTCCGAATGTGATCCTTCACAGCCAGGCACAGTCGCATCTGCTCCAGGATACACTCCACTTGCTCCTTCTTTTCCATGGACCCATAGGTTTCCACCTGCAACTCTTGTAAGATGGAGGCCACTTCCTTGACGTCACCATTTAGTTCTTTTATGGTTGCTAATGTTTTAGTCAGTTGAGCACACTCAATTTCAACATAAATCTTTCCTTCCGTAACCATTCGCAGTGTATCAATTAACCGAAGTTTGACTGGGAGGTCTGTGATTTCCCCAACGTAAGTACAGCACTGCTGAATCATTTTTGCAATAGCTTGTTTTAACTGACTCCTCCTCTTTGACAAAAGCATAATATTTTCATTAAGTAAAACCCATTCTTTAGCCTCATAGCACATCTTCACTACCGCAACTAATATCCGGGATGTAGACACCATATCTGAAGCTGTACGGGTCTGTTTTTCTAAAGAGAGAAGAGTTTCAATGACTTCTTGAAGTCTTCCTTCCTTGGCCAGCTTCTCGCACTCGGGCAGACGCTGGTCCACCGTGGCGCTGTAGTCCACCTCCATCTTCACTATGCGCCCATTGGCCCGCTCCGAACCGCCGTCCACCATCGTCCCTGCCTGAGCGTACCCTGCCGCCCCTACTTCGGCAACCAGTCGTCAGTCGTATATACATTGTTTTGTATATAGGAAATTATTCACAGTGTAAAAAGTAGTATTTTGAAAATATAATATTATTTTAGGTTCTAGAATACATTTGATGGAAATCTGGACATCTCTCTAGGCCTATACTATTCTACTGAATTTATTATTGCTATTTGCTGACAAGATTTTGAAATGTTTAAGGGAAGGAGATAAGTCTTGGTTTTCTGTCTACAGAATCTGGAACAGTAGCTGAAGTAGTAGATGATTAGATTAACAATGAAAACAATTGCTAAAATTATTAAACAGTGGCCATATACTATGGAGCATGCTACTTATAAAGTGGTGCTGCCGGTATCACCAGGTTTTAGAAAAATAACCTCAGGTTTGGGGACATAGATGATGTACGATCCTAGAGCAGGCCAAATAGTCAACTTTAATTTAATGGATTAAAGTGCCTGCTTAGGCAGACGCAGGGACCAGGGTTCCATCCCTGGTGTGCCGTGCCAGCCCTGCCCCTGGGGTGCTCTGAGATAGCGATTGAGACTGGGTGTGGTGGCATGCACCTGTAATCCCAGTGCTTGGGAGGCTGAAAACAGGAGGATCAGTACAAGTGCAATCTGGGTACTGAGACCCTGTAGGCCCTGTACTAGACAGACAGACAGACAGACAGACAGACAGACAGACAGACAGGCCCTGTACTAAATAAATAGATAGAAAGATAGATAAATAAATAAATGACGTATGATCCCATGGAGGTAGTATGAATCACCTTAGCATATATTCTCTTAACTATAATGTATGTAGTACCACTTGGCAAGATTCTAGTCTGGAGATAGTGAAGAACCATTCATTGTTAAGAGCTAGGGTTGTAGCCATTGACTCTACAATGTGAGAAGACAAATAGAATGAACTATTTATTTAGGGTAAGTTAAGCTTATTAGATTTACTGCATTGTGGGAAGACACCTCTTAGACAGCATCTTAGCAATTTTGTAGAGGAAATAAGACAAAGATAATGATAATTTTAGGGCTTGGGATGGGTATTTTAAGGTAGAGAACTGGGGAGGACTGGAGAGAATTTATAACATCATAGTGTTGGGTGGTGGGTATAGTAAGATGAAGGCTTTGAAGTGAGTATTAATGAACAAATTAGTAGTCTTCATAAGTAAGCTATTTTAGTTGGCTTATAGCCCTGTCTCCTAGAAGCAGCTATGTCTTGGAACTTACAGCCAGATTATATTGCCTGGTCTGAGATTGTTTAGCACAGGAAAAAGAAAGAATGCTGGTTTTAGTTCACAGGAGTCATATGGGGAGTGATATATTTGCAGAAAGCCTTTGGAAGTAGTGAGAAGGTAAGGCATGGGGGGCAAGCCTGGCCCGCTGGAGCAGCTAAAGGAAGTATGAGTTCTGCCCCAAATGAGAAGGCATCTCTGTACTTGCGTACATTCTTTAGAGTCAAAGTACTTGAGAACAATTTTATTGATTATTTTAGCTAATAATTCTCAGATACTTAAGATGGCGAAGATGATAATTTTTAATGTCTCATGAATGGTTTTCTTTTCAGTATAATTGAATAATAATAGCAACACACTTACTAAAAATTCATTTTCAGGCACCATGCTGAACACTCTAGGAATTTTTTGTTGTTGTTGAAAACACTTATCTTTACTGAAATGGCTTCATACTTTTCTCCAAAATGGGTTGCACATATTTTTGTGGTCTCAATTCTGTGTTTCATATTCAGTACCACTGATCTATCTGAGATCCCCAAATCAGCACTGTGAGCACTCTAAGAATATACCACTTAATCCTTCAGGATAGATTCAGTTTCTTTGTTTCTACTGGGAGCAGGACAAGACAAGGCCTTGAGTTCATCATGTAATTTTCCGACAGTAACAAAGATGAGAGTGCTAGAGCTGGGCTTGAGTCCTGGACATCTGATTTCTAAAGTGACGTTAGCTTTCATACGGCTGTGCCTTTTATAAAAAGTAAAGAAGTAATATATAGTGCAGGAATATTTGCATTGGTGGCTTTCACTTCTTGGCTTGGGTGTTGTTTTCCTGCTGGTCTGAGAAAACTCTTACTGTGAAGAGCCAAAAAGTAAATATTTTAAGCTTTGTTAGTCTTATGATATCCACTGAAAACTACTCCCCCATGTCTTTGTTTTCCATATCAGTTAATAAATTCATATCACTGTACCCCAATAAAACTTGTTTTATGAAAGGTCAGAATGGCCAGCTGAATTTGACACATAAGCCAAAGTCTGCTCTACTTTGTTTTAAGAGAGTTACTATCATCTTATTCTATCTCTCTCAGTTTGAATTTATAATTGTAGGATATAAAAGTCATTTAGGAAAATTTGTATAAAATTATGAATTTTAGGAAATTTCTGGTGATGGACTTGGAGTTACTATTATTTTTTTAACTAACTCTATACTAAGCAGTTTTCTAAGTTAGCATCAGGGTCAGACTATTTTTCAGTTCTTTTTAATATAATTTCCATGGCCTGACGTGGCTGTGTAAATTATGAGCCCCTTCTTGTAGATGTATTTCTATTGAACAGATCATAGAAACACACTCATATGCTGCTGTGCTCTAAATGTTTGTGTTTCTTTCAAGTTTACATGCTGGAGTTCAATCTCAAGTCCAATAGCACTTTTTTTTTTTTTTTTTTTTTTGGTACCAGGAATCAAACTCAGGATCTTGCATTTGCCAGGCAGAAACTTGTTCCTGGTTGAGATGTGTCCTAGCCCTAAGTGCAACAGTATTGAAAGGTGGGGCTTCTAAGAGGTGATCCAGTCATGAGGCTCTGCTTTTCTGAATGGGATCAGTGTCCTTAAAAAGAGACCTGAGGGAACTTTGTGTTTCCTCGTGTCAGCTGAGAAGGTAGCTAGAAGATCCAGTCTTGTGAACAGACCACCGAATTTGTTGGCACATTCTAGTAGTTCTTGTTGCTTTAAGATACAGTGACTGTGGGATTCTAGCCTCTAGAAGTAAATCTGTTATTTAGAGGTTACTGGTTTATGGTATTTTATTATAGCAGCCCAAATGGAGCAGAACATGTATACTCAGCATTTTTTTAAGATAAGGAAAAGTAGAGATTTGAAAAACTATAGGATTCAAAGGAGAGGAAAATAACTCAGAGCTTACTCTAATGCTGATGAGACTTTCTGAAGGAGAACTGCCTTCCAAGTGGGTCTTTTTTTTCCCATACTGGAGATTGAACTCAGGACCTTGTGCTTGCCAGGCAAGCACTTACTCTACTGAGCTATCTCTTTGGCTTTCAGAAGGTGGTATAGCTAAAGATGTATGGAAGTGGTATTCCAGGTGAAGTAGAGGCATCAATGTAGGAAGTTATGAAAAGGACAGCCTGGTTGGGGCTCAGTGCTGCATTGAAGAAGGAGTTGGAGATCAGAGTAAAAAGGGGGTTTAAGGCAACATTGCAAAGGATCTTCTAGGCCAGCTGCAGGGATTTAGACTTTTAGTATAGATAAGTGATTCTCAACTCAGAGTAATGTTTCCTTCTCTCCTGGAGACATTTGATGCCTGAAGATGCATCTGGTTGTTACAACTGAGGTATATGGGGTGAACTACTGACACTGGCTAGGTAGAAGCCAGGGAAGCTGCCGAAGATCCTGTAACACACAGATCAGCCACCCCAACGAAGAATTACCCAACACATAAGCTGATGCAGATAGTAGTCAACTATTTGTAAATCTTTGCAGACAGTCACTGAAGCCGTGAGGACTAACTTAGCAGAGCCATGTGGGGTGAACCAGAGTTGAAGGCTGGAGGAAGAGTTCCTTTGTTGATTTGTGCTTTCCAGCAGCGTTTTAGGACCTAATAAGACTGACACTAGACATGCAAAACTGAATGCACTACCGTCCTTGCCATTGGAAGCTCATCTAGGTAATATAATTGGAAAATATGAATTTTTAAATTTTGTAAAAATGGCAATAAAGTCACATTACTAATGACCTAATTTTTTAAAAATTACTTTATTTTTATTTTTATATTTGTGTGGCTGGCTCAGCCTACCCTGGGGGTGGGGCTAGTGCAGCATGTGGTGCTAGGGACTGAACCACTTTGCCTAAGCTTGCCTAAGCAGGTGCTTTAGACCACTGTGCTATTCTGTTGGCCCCTTGACCTCATTTTGAACACACTTACCTCTCTTACCACTTTAATTAATTAATTAATTAATGCATTCATTCAGTTTTTGGTACTGGGATCAAATTCAAGACTTTGCACTTGCCAGATAGCTGCTTATCTCCCTGGTTTTTCTCTTTCCACTTTATTAGACAGTTCTGGAAAGTGCTTTTTCCTAAATGTCACCAGTTGCACTATTGTGATTACTTGAATATACGGAACTGATTCAAAGCATTTACTGGTCATGGTTATCTTGACTTTGTGGAAGAGCCAGAGGTAGTGTGCTGCCAGAGCTGGTCAGGAAGGTGGAGGAGGATGTGACATCATGCTTTTGTGAGCCTGCCCTTCGGATGGATGACACTCAGCAGTGGTATTCCCTGTATTTTTTTTATCATACCTTGTAAATACAGGAAAAGGGCCTTCTGAAAGTGGCAAAACAGTGGGATAAATGTGTTTAAAGTGAGAAGAGTATTTTGAGGGGGATTAATGCAAATGTGTATTTCAGTGTAATACTTTGAAAAAAAATTAACACTCACTATGTTTTGGTCAGCGTTTATAGTCCAATGGGCTGAGGACTGTTGAGGGGGCATGTTTCCTAGTAAAAGACTTGCAACCAAAATAACCCCATGGGCCATGGTCTATAAAATTACATTACATTGACCTCTCATTGGGTAACCAAAGAAATCCTACCAGCTCCGTATGAGGAAATCAGCTTCTGGAGTCCCTGGAAGAATGGCAAAGGGCCTCTAATTCGTACCTCACGGCAAACTTCCCTCCATCGCTCCTGTCCAGAGGCTAGGAACTAAGGATTCCCTGCTCCAGTTTCTTCAACTTTTTTTCTTTCTCCATGGTTGTTTGGCTCTTAGTTCAGTATTTCTATCTCTTATTCTGCATTCTTGACTCTCTTTGTTCCCTCATAATAGTTTTCCTTCTTTCCTGCATGAGCAATCTACCAGACTATTGCTACTTTCAAATATTTATCTCTTTCTTCCTGTTTCCTTAATTGGCATAACCAGGGCCAATTAAGGAATCCCTCAGGCACTTGAAAGTCTCCCCTAAGTTAACAGAATGATAGAGGGCAGAAGAGCTGCTAACACTTTTGCGCTGCTGATTCACTATTATCAATTTGCATCAGTCTCACTTTTTCCACATCTGGAGATGTCCCAGATCTCCAACTCTGAACCAAAAGTGATAATGTGACACAAGCAGGATTTTCTTTTTTATTGTGTGACTTTCCTTATGGGTTTGAATTGCTTTTAAAGGTCATGTTTTGATGACTTGTTCTTTGGTACCATTTGTGAACAATATTGAAAAGTAGTTTGTACAATGTTTCCCATATAAAATAATTTCATGAAGTTGTTTTGAAGTACTTCTTTCTTTCTCTTTTGCTTTTTCTCTCCTTGGTGATTATGCTGTTTTTCTCTTCAAGGAGCCTCTTATAATCCATGTCAATTGCAGTGGTTCTTAACTGTGACTTGTAGTGTAGTAAACCGGGGTTTCTGCAGTGAATTCTGTCAATATGTTGCTCCGGGGTTTATGCTGAGGCTTTGGAATTCAGGGGCTTCTACCCTTTCTTTACGGAAACAGTAGTGTGAAATAATAAAATAGAATGAAATGGATCCCAGAGGCAACTGGGCAGAAACATGAAGTGTACTAAAACCCTGGGTATCTTTGATAAATTGCTATTTTAAAAAGACTTGGACTTTTTTTTTCCTGATCATAAACTAGCTGAAGGGCCTGGATATAGCTCTGAGGCTTAAGTGCCTGCCTGGCAAGCACAAGGTCCTGAGTTTGAGCACCAAAAACAAAAACAAAAACAAAACAAACAAGCAAACCAACCTAGCTGGAAGTCAGCACTTTACTGAACCATCAGGATAACTTACTTGCTTTATGCTTTGCAGTTGGTTGGATTTCAGTTTTGCAACAATGTCTTCCTAAAGTGGGGAAGGTGGGAGACAGCCCCATTTTTGTCTGTTTGCAGTGCTGGAGATCAAGTCAAGGAGGCCTCACACAGGCCAAGAGCATGTGCTTCCACTTACCTATACCTCCCAGCCCTACCCTCTTTTACTCTTGCTTTTTTCAGCAGACAGCAAACACATCCAGCACAATATAAACATTAAGCAGTGCAGAGGGTTGTATTGTTAGGAAGAATACAGGGAGGCAGTATTCTTAGGAAGAAAATGTCCCTATGGAAACCATGAAAGATGTGGATCTAGAGGGTGATTGATAGGGGGATCTAGGACAATGTGGTCAGAGGGGTACTGGGAAGCTGTGTGGAGTGGTGCCAGCATGGAAGGCCTGATGGATAGGACTGGGGAGAGAGGTGGAAGCTTTCGTGCAGGGGTGAACCCAAGCCACAGTGGTCATGAAGTAAGGAAGACCTCACAACAGAAGGGATGTGGATTTCAAGACTAACTAAGACAGGTCAGAGTTTGTTCAGGGGGAGTTGCACTAGGAGGGTGGTGCTGACAGGGAAATAAGCCAAGGGTGTTTGAGCTTTGGGCAGCTGGACTCCCCATACCATCATCACTGAAGGGGCAAGTGGGTGACAGGGAATGGTGCTGCAGGTGAGGCTTGCAGGAGGAACTCAGTAGGGTCCCGAACTGGTACCAGTGCGTGTGCATGGTGTGCTGCACAGGATGCCTGGGTATGGTTTCTTTGGGGTGCTGAGAAGAAAGAAAGGCCACCTGTCAGGGTCTAGTGTCTATGGAACAGGAATGGGGACCCTTTCCAGTCTCCACTTCCAGACGCTCCGGAGCATAAACCACTGTGCAGCCATATTCTGAGGCTCCATTGTGTGAGGCTGAGGGGCAAAGCCGGGGTCTACATCTCACAGAGAAACAAATCCCGTGGCCAGAAAATCCACACTCTGAGTCACACATCTGATTAACTGGGCTGAGAGGGGACTGCTTGATGGGGAGGAGCAGGGGGCATGTTTCCAGGTCTGGGACTCCTAGCCCCAGCTCGAGAGAATGAGGTACAGAGTGGTAAATGGGGCCCTGTACAGGTGTGGCATTGGGAAGGTGTGGATGTCCACCAGGCAAGGAAGAGACTTCCCCAGCTGTCAGAGGGCACTTCACCAAGACTCGTGCTGCTTTGGTGAATTTGGAAAGGAGGAAGTGAAGGAAGTAGGCACTCTGTTTCTGCACAAGCATTATGTCAGTTGTTGCTAGCCTTGAAGGGAAAGCTACTTCTCATTCTCAATGTTCTTTTAGCCATCATTCTTTTCAAGCAGACAGAGTGCTGTAGTATTTTGCAAGGATTTTGAGGAACAAAGCCACTTTGGTCTATAGCCATATTGTAAGAGAGAACTTCTAAGTGTTTTTTTTTTAAATTTTTTTTGGGTGGGGGGAGTTGATTTGCAGATATATTAAGGGCTTGGCAACTTATATAAGTTTTGAAGTTTACCAAAAATCATAAAACTTTTTCTTTCCTTCTGGAGAAGTTCATAAATCTTTAGAAGCCACCAATGATTCAAATTACTGACTGCTATAAAATTTTAAAGCCACCCACTACAAAAATGGGAACTCACATTTACAATTCTCCTAAAACACTGTCTTGTCTCTCTCTTTTTTTTATAGACAGAACTCTGACTACTGTAGAAAAAAAGGTCATGATTCGTGATCCAAAACAGAATAATGGAGACGAATTAAACAAGGCAAAACAGGTGGAAACAGAAAGAAGTGATTCGCCAAAACTGCAGAATGGAATGGGGCTTTGAGCCTTTCTTGGGGTGGCTCAAATGTCACAAACAGGGTGATTTGTGTACAAAGTGTATTATGGGGAGACAGCGGCCGGCCTCTCTGTTTCCCTGTGGCTCAGTGCTATTGTGTGCAAGTGAAAATAGTCCTCAGTGTAAGTCAGCCAGAACATCTCAGCGGTAAGCACACGGACGGGACCGAGTTCCAGAAAGGAAGCAGTTTCTGGTGCTTTGCGTACGTCCACATCCACCTAAGTGGGAGAAGGTACCAACGCATGCATCCCATGCTTCTAAGCCTAGGCATTTTGGTGAATATTCAGGAATCATTCATGAGCCAGAATGTATTTTGTTGTATGACAAAAGGGTGTCTTTCCAAGAAAACTGTGGTAAGTGTAGTGTTGAATATGTTGCATGTCCATGTTAGAAAACAAAGTCCAGTCATCAGCTAATACAAATGATTTCCCCAGAGCAGTGTTTGTTTAAAGCTTCTGTCAAATAGTTTGGCTTTCCTGCAGGGCCTTTGTGGTTTTCCACTCTTTGTTAACTCCCTTATTGTTATGGTCTAACTCAGGAACAGGTCTCAGGATGGAGAGAAGCATAAAACCTGAGTACACCTTTTTCTTGCACTTGCACTTGTGAGGAGTCCTGGGAAGTGGGGGTGGACTCCTGCAGTGAGAATTTGTACTAGGGTAAAGAGTGAATGCTACTCACTGCATTGCATATGAACGTTATTACTGGAATGTTGTTTGCTCTCACTTTACATGAGGGTGCAATGAGCCCATGGGACTGGTCCGTAACTGTATGATATGAAGAAGAACTGTGGCAATAATAACCTCCTGTAACAAGTGCTTCTGGAGATGGAGCATAAACGTGTTCATTCAGCCGAGTTATGTGAAGTGGAGGTCGCCGGTACCACCTTGGGCAACGATCCAGAACACCACTGTTCCATCTAAAGAATCTGTGTCTGTGTTCTCTATGTCTTAAATCAAATGTGTGCCTGGGTAATTCTGTCCCCGTGCCCCTTCTCCTTCTCCAGTAAGAGTAGTAGACGTCATGGGCAGGCAAGGGAGCAGAAACGGTCCTCTCGGGGATTGTATGTTTTAGAATAATTTATACTAAGTCTGAACTAGGGACACAGAAAGACAGTAGATCAGGAAAGTACCTATGATGCTAAGAGGACACTGAGTGCAAACCTGCACTGAATAAAAGAGAATGGACGGAGAATATTATTTTACTACAAGAAACTGTCCTGTCACAGGATAAAGTGGCATTCCAACGTGGATTCTGGGCTTCTTCCAGCTGTCATTGACACTGCTTCTTACCAGACACAGGGAAGGGCTGCCTGCGAGGGGAACTTGGACCCGTCCTTTCAGACAAAGCTTGTACAAATTCCCAAAGTGCAGATTTGCTACAGTGACCATATATACTTATATTCACGACTTCAGTGGTTCATTACGGTCAGATACATGTTGTTAAATTTAAAAATGTTTTATTACATTACATCAATAAAGGCTATTTGTAGCTGTAATAAAGCACCTTAAGTAATTGTTTTTAATCAGAGGTCTGATGTCATACATGTTGCGATATGAAAGATGGCAGAAGGGAAAACTTCATATGTTAAAATTCTAACAGCGGAGAGTTGTGTACTAAATTACGGTATGAGGATTGAAGTCTACTTTAAAAACAATGACTGTTTAGTTTGTGATTTGATTAATGGGTATTTATTAGGCTTCTTCTATATTTAACAGTGTAAGTGTTGAAGAATGAGGCTCAGTCTTTACTTTTAAAAGGGCTGCCTGGGCAGAATGCAAATGAAGCTCAAAGTTTCATAGTACAGTCTAACAGGAACTGTAGTGGGCTGCAAGAAATGATTTTTTTTTCCTGTAGCAGAAGACAGGACATTATGGTGAGCTGTATGTATGTATGTATGTATGTATGTGTGTGTGTATGTATGTATGTATTTATTTATTTATTTTTGTGGCTGGTCCAGCCCACCTTGGGGGCAGGGATGGCAGGGCCTGTGGTGCCTATATCGAACTGTGGTCCCTGCACTGCCTAAGCTTGCCTAATGTTTAGACTGCTGAGCTATCTTGCTGGCCCATGAGCTGTATTTATTTAGGTTTTCAAGTATATTAATTTATTTTTTTAAATTAGGACATTAGTTATTCAAAATGGCCTGCCCTGCCCATAAATTGAACTATATATGGCCATAGGGAGGGCTGAACTTCATGCGTGCCCTACCTTTTAAATACAAGACAGTGTAGTGAAAGAAATGGTTTCCATTGAAAGGGAATTAAGAACTACCCAGAAATGAACTGTATTTACATGTGACATAATTTGTGCTACAGATACACTGTTCATTTTAACTAAGAGTTGAGAAAAATCATTGACAAAACCTTTCTACACACATTTTGTTACTTGTTCAAGTAAAAATGAATGTTATGACTAATCTCTCTTCTTACTCTAGGGTGAGCTGTCTTCTGTCGTCTGCTGGCAAGGCTGAGTTTTGGGAAGCCATTCTTGGGAAGTGATGTACTTGTAAGCGATAAATGAAACCCTCTTGCCTTAGTGTGTAGATTTATTCTGTAAATGGTAAACATGTGACACTCGTAGAATGCCTGAATTTTAGGGGAATTGTTGCATATCTCTCAAAACACTGACCGTGGTTTTGGGGATGCTTGTGTATGTGCTATATTTAGTGATAGTATTTACATTCAGTCTTACTAGGTTCACTGATTGCAGGAAAGAGATCAACAACAGGAATTCAAAGTGCAGTCTTTTTTCAAATAGTTTATGTTAATATAATTGAATTCTCATCCAAAGATGAGAAGATTTCCTTTCTACATTTCATTTACAACTGAGGCCACAATTCAATGGATATCACTGTGTATAAATCTTCAAACATGCATGTTCCTTCATAGCTCAGAACCTCCACACACACTTTCCCCCCTCTGAGTAGGATAATCTTGCTGGCCTATTAGTGTTTTGATATGTGTCTTTGTCATTGTTCAGTAATTCTTTAAGGACAAGGACCACATCTTTTTTCCACATATTCCTTTATGTGGCACCGTCATTGGAACATATCCATGGTAGACATGAAATAAATGCTCCTTAATGGCATTGTTTTTAATTTCCATAAGAAGACCTGAGGGGATGTGGCATGAGCAGAGAGTCTCAGAGGAACCAGAATTAAACTCTTCCATGTATACTACCAGGCAGGCCTTCCACTGCCTGGTGCTGCTTCTTTTGCGTGAGTTACTCATATAAAGAGAACGACCTTTTCTCAATTTTCTGCACTGGTGAAGTAGAGCTGGGTGTGTGCTATGGCCCGTATGTTGAAACTTGTTTATCTACAGCTAGCCAGATGGTCCTTGACAGCAGACAGAGGAGCCATTTGGAAACTTTCAGAGGGTCATCACATTTTGAAAACATTCCGAATAATGCAGATAGAGATGCTGTGACTTACTCAGAGCTCATAGTGAGCAACACCATGCGAGACTGAATGTGTAAATGCGCAGACCTCGAGAACCAACTTGGGGATCCAACTGCAACTCGGGGATCCAGCTCCAAATCGGGGATCCAGCTCCAACTCGGGGATCCAGCTCCAACACAGATTTCACTGGATGGCTTTTTACATTTGCACTGTACACACATTCTCTGGAGAATACAAATAACTTCCTAACATAAAAACATTGTTCTTTTTGTTCCTACTAGATTAAATAAATTTTTTTAAAAATACTTGCTCAGGTAATATAGGGTAGCAGAGAAATAATGTGACTGACAAAAACGAAAACCAAAATGTACTATGTCTGATGTGAAATGGGTAGTGAGGTTGATAGGTAGAAGCAGCTTCGCGGATACAGCTGTGTTCAGTCATAGGCATACAACAAGAGGTAAGATGAAGGAATTATACCTGGTGATAGAGGGGATAAGTGGTGGCCCAAAGCATCAGGTGGTCAGAAATGTCTGGAGTTTATCTGGGGTGTGTATCAGGTGATGTTGTCAGTGGCAAGTTACCTGTCTTAATTACAGTGCTAACAAGCTATTATTGAAATGCACTTTGTTCTTTAAACCTACACAGTGTCACAGCAGGAGTGTTAGCTCAGAGCCAAGGACAGGCAGCAGAGGCCAGCTTCAGAGAGAAAGGTGTGTCACTGACAATTCACAAGGTCAACAGTGCACCTGTAGGAAATGAAATGTGACTGCGTCCACAGAGAGTCCTGGCACCACAGTCCTCATGGCTGATCTGATTCAACCTTCTGTCATATTGTAGCTAACAGAATTTTAAACCAGAGCTGTGTTTTATCTGAATTTGTTTAAGGAGAATGGTATATAGCAGTGCTTTGCAGGCTATCTTTGAAGAAACTATTATTTTAAAAATCAGTTACATGCCTGTATGTTTGAAAATGAAATTTGATTCTCAGAAAATATAGACAATGTGCAGCATAGAAGACTGATATTTTTCTTATTAGGTTCAACATGAATATGATAAAAATAGATATAACAGTTTTTTTTTTTTTTTGAGGAACCAGGGATTGCCCTTGCAATCTACTGAACTATCTAGTTTATTCTACTGAGCTATTTCCCTGGCCCTACACATAACATAGAGAAAAAAATTATAGACAGTGGCCATTGTTCACTGAAAGACAGTAATTGCTGAATGAGGGACAGTGTAGCAGTTTCTCTGGCGGGAAACCACCGCAGCACCCTCCCTCCCAGGTTTGTAAGGCTCTTCTGTAGTGGTGATGCAGGGGTCCTACTGGGAAGGGCACGGACTGCTCAGGAGCAGCTTGCCCCGATAGTGAGCCCTGAAGCCTCTGGGCTCACAGGAGTTTCCTGTTCCAGTGTGTGCTCCGAAATAGGCAGGAATCAGCTTCCAAACTGCTGCAAAAGTTTTCCCCTGTGTTTTTCTTTTTCTCTTAGGTGATCTACAGTTAGACTGAATCCACAGTGCTGACAAAGAAGCATCAAAAGGATGGCACTGGCCAGTCTTCTGGTCACTGAGACAAGTATCCAACACACACAATTGCTGTTGTCTAGGATTTAACAGCCCACAGATTTCAGGGGTTCAGTCCATTACGGAGAGGCTTCTGGGCAGAAACATGATGGAAGGGTGGAAGAGCAAGAATACTGAACTCAGAAGGGCTGGGAGCAGAGTGAGGGAAGCAGAGGAGAGTGGACCAGGGTGGAGGGGCCGGGCCCAGACCCTGAGGCCACATCTCCATGATTCCCCAGGTACTTGCCCCACAAGTCACCTACATGGATCCCAAACCACGTTGAGTTGACATTGCACCCTAATCACCATGGTGTTTATTTTTCTGGTAATTCTATACATTAAGTTGTTCTCAAGGCAAAGAAAGTAGTACATGTTGACAGTGTCACTAACAAATTTTAAAGGCCAAAGATAATATTAAAAAAGTTATTATAGAGTGATCACAGAATTTTACATCTGAAATCCAGTGTTTCCAAACTTCACACTGTATGAGTTAGGAAGGAGCTAAGTGAATGTGTAGATTCCCAGACTCCATTTCAAGAGACATATGTTGTGTTCTGGGGAGAGGTAGCCTTTTAACCAACCTACAGGCGATGCTGGTGCTGCTGGTCTCGGTTCCAAAGACTGACAATTTCTGTTTCTAGACACGCTGTAAAACTGAATCACCTCGCCCACTCAGTATGCTGTCAGTGTTGAAATGCATAGTTACATAAAATAATATGTAGATTGTATATGATTATGGAATCTTCAATCACTTGTAGAAAAATGGATGCACTTTGAGGTCATAAGGTTAAATGAAGCAAATCAGACACACAAACTTCAATATTTCATGGTTTCTCTTATATGAGAAATACAGAATAGAAATAAAGAGCAAAATAAAAGGTAGTAGGAAGTAGAAAGATAGATCTTTCTTGAATGGGAGGGAGATTAAGAGATGGATGGGAGATAGAGGATAAGAAAAAGAATGAAGACATGCTGTGCTCACCTACCAGCTCCCCACCAGGAAGGGAACTGCTGCACACAATGAGCATGGACAAGCAAAAATATACTGTTGCCACCAAGACTCCAGGGAGCTTGAGGAGGAAGTTCATAGCCTTTAGATTGTTTATTACTGTGACTTAAGACATGTTAAGATGTTTTTAACTTTAATTTTTGTTTTTGCTAGTACATATTTGCGATAATTTTTTACTTTATTTCTAGCTTGATCTTAAGATTTTTCTGCTCAAGCTAGGTTATCCTATAAGCTAGGATAGCTACTCTAAGCACCATGACCAGGCAAAGTGGGGTTCAGGTGAGACACAAGAAGAACTTACTACCTATAGGTCCTGCAGAGGTTAATGGTGTTGAAGGGGCTGATGATAATCTTGGAGAAAATGGGGAGCTCAGCCAGCAGGTAGAGAGCTGGAGAAGGCCTTTGTCAAGGTCCATGGGAGTTGTCTGTTAGATTTTCAGAAGGGTCATGGATTGTAAAAAGAAAATATGGAAAGGTAGAAACTTATTTACATGACTCTGGTGTTGACTTTTATGCTTTATGTGGTCAGCAGCTATGGCTGTGTTGGATTTTGGTCAAGTAAGGGGTGGAGTAGTAGGCCAATAGTACCCCCCACCATGTAGTGAAATTCTAACAAGATAAATGTCATGAGGCACATTTGAGTTATAGATAACTGATATCAGTCCTTAGATGTCAAAGCAACAACTGTATTAAACAAATTTATGACAAGAGCAGCGCTGCTGAATTCCCACATTATTGAGTGATTCCTGACTGCTAAGTATTGGTACTACTACTAGTATTGGTCAGTTGAGAAACAATGCATCACATTGTGATTGCCATAAAAGAGTTGGTCACAGTTCTGTTCTCAAAACAAAGATTAGATCTTGTAAAATATGGGCTGAATAAGAGCCATTAAATATGAGTGTTGACATTGACTAAGGTGGATGCTTTTCACCATTATATGTCTATTTATGTGGATTTTCTCTAATCAGATTTTATTAGTCCATTTTAGATATATTCAATCACATTCATTATAGAGAATGTGATTGTACATGACATGATTTTCTTTTTTTAATCTTTTATTTATTCGTGGGCTACAGGGTTTTGCTACACAACTCTGTACCTGGGATCAAACCCAGGTCCTTGTGCTTGCAAGGCAGGTGCTTAGACTGCTGAGCTATCTCCCTGCCCTGACTTTGTTTCTTATTTTCCCATTCCCCTACCTTCTCTTTAACATTTCTTCCCCTTCCCATTATGTGGAGATTTTATGGCAGTGTGATTCATAGAACCCACATTTATTGAGTGTAGCACTTACAGTTATCCTGATAATCTTCATATCAATTGTAAAAGCTTCTGCTAACTCTTTTAGGGATGAGAGTATTGATATTTGGATAAACATTTTGGGGTGTGTCTGTGAGGGCATTTTCAGTTAGGTTAGCATTTGCATCTACACACTGAGTAAAGCAGATTTCCTTTCTGCATGTGGGTGAACCTCACCCAGTACTTGAGGGTGTGAGCAGAGCCAAAACATGGAGGAAGAGGGAATTTGCTCTGGCATTCCTCTTTTCTGGCAGCTGTCACCCCTCTGGTTTTCAGGCCTTCAACCTCCTCCTGAAGGACACCGCCAGCTTTCCTGGCTCTGCAGTTCACAGAGGGGAGGTCGCTGAACTTCTCAGCCTTCGTAATTGCAGGAGCGAGGTCCTTGTCCCCCACCCTGCCTGCAGTCTTTCTGGAGAGCCTTGATGGATACACTGCTGCCCATCACATTTTCCGTGTCTGTCTTTTCCTCATTAAAATCAATCTGTTGTGTGTTCCCTTTTCTTACCTTCTGTCTCTTAAACAGCACCTAATTAATCACCTAGTTAATCAAATAGGCTGATTAGGGCACAATATCCTCTCCTTAGAAGGCTTCACTGCAGCAGCAACTTCGGCCGCCACAGTCTGAGACTGGAAGAATATTGATGGAAGTTCCAGTCATTGTGCCAAGCTGGTAGTGGACGCAGGAAGTCAGATCATGCTACAACTGATTCCTGAAAGGACTGGGAGCCTGCAAACCTTACAGTTGTTTAATGACTTGCAGATTTCCCAGGGCTCCCTGGAGCTGAAAGCATGCCAGTATCCAAGCGAATCTGCATGACTTAGGCCCGGCCTTCTGCCAACATTAGGGCAGAAAACCGAAGGAGTCCCTTAGCAATTTAAGCAAACAGAAGTGAGGCTAGTTAGGCAACAGCTGAGATTGGTCTGGGAGCTTTGGCCAGGTGCCCCAGGCCCCGGTCTTCGTAGCCTCTGCTTCTGTGGAGCAGCTTCCGCTGTTCTCCCAGCTCAGGAGGAGTTCCAGGGAGGAGCTCCAGGGATCAATTTTAAAAAGAAAAATAAGAGTACTTAGAATCATCCCATTATTCCATCTATTTCCTTCTAAATGGTTTTGTTTGAAATGTTAGACTATATTTGAGAAGTAGAGATTACATTAACACCTGAAACTATTTCTAGGTGTGCATGACACAGAAATGTTGCTTATTCTCTTTGCTCTCAAAAATTTAATTGCAGCAAGCTTTTACACTGATTTTTTAATTATGTGCCAAAAAAAAGATTTATTTAATGGAAACAATTAATGAAAAATTTGGCCTAATTTCCATTAATCATTCAGAGCATTCAACACTTACATTTTTGGATGAAAACTATTAAAAAAATATTGCAGTGTGAATTCTAGAGGGGCCTAAAGTTATACAGCAAAATTGTCGAATGAAGACTGAGAGAAAATGTTTTCATTTCCATTTCCCCCTAGCAAACACACAGAGAAGACACTAATGTACAGCAATACCTTGCTTCAGGAATTCTTCTGTTACAGGAGCATTAGGAAACAATTTGCTTCCTCTGCTGAGGATCAAGACAGTGGCTATCTTCTTCACCGAACAGAATAGAGGGAGGAATTAAATTCCTGAACTGAGGTACCTCTGTATTTAGCTTATCTACCATTTGTGAAGACAGTTGAGGAAAAATGTTTAAAAGATACCATAATCAACTGGGGACGTAGCTCAGAGTCCTAGGCACCTCCTTGACAAGCCCAAGCTCCTGAGCTCGATCCGTTACCACCACCAAAAAAAATTAATAATACATTGAAAGATATCATAATCAGAAGTTTAGAAGAATTTTATTAAAGTTTAGACTCTTAAAGCAGAAAATTTAAACTGATATTTCAAACAAATGAAAAAGAATAAAACAAGGAAAGCCATTCTTTTTTTAAAATCATTTTTAATATTTACATCTTTTTAATAAAACAGAAACGTAAATGTCCAGTGGAGGATTTTTTTTTTTTTTTTTTGGTAGGTATACCTTGTCCTCAGGCAAGTTCGCTAAGCACTCTGTTTTTGGGCTTTGATTGTTTCAACAGAAATGTAGAGACAAGGCTATGCAGTGCCTCACAGGCTGTCGAGAAGATTGAGCGGCTAAAAAGCTAGAGCTGAGAACAGGGCGTGGTGCACGCGTGCTTTGCCGTCGTGATCTGCCGCTGCATCTGTCCTGTCTCAGCTTCTTCTCCTCCTGGAGCAGGCACTTTCCTGAAACTACCACACAGCAAAACCTGTGTGCTTTTATTTTTTATTTTTTTTGAACTCAAATATGTTATTACATTTTATTTCATTTTATTTATTTTTTATTTTATTGAATTACAAATGTCAATCAGACAGTTTCAAGACACCTTAACAAGACAGATTCGATAAATTCATACATTGCAAACTGTTTTCATAATGTTTTGGTATTGTACAAGGTGCATACGTGATATTATATTTACAGACATTATTATAGCAGATGTCCCTTATCAGTAAATTAAGAGTGTAGCTGTTTACCTATCTTATTTTTTATACCTGAATTATATCACAAATTCAATAATTATTTTCCTAGTGGATGACCATAGTACTAGAAGCCGACATAATATCCTGTCCAACCACCATTAGTGCAGATCTTGCCTCTCATAGGATTATGTAGAAGCACAGCGTTATCTATCCCAACTGTACTGTCTATACACATACATCATGATTTTTTTCTTTCTATACCCCTTTCTTTGTCTACACCTGTCAAAGGTGGGCACTCCATTGTCATTCAACTAACTTACGTGCTTGAACTCGACAACACAATCCAACACAGTCCAGCATTCCACAACAATAGTGAGTTATTCAAAGAAGTTGTCGACCGTAGCCATTTACAGCTCACCTTCATATTATGGCCCCGCGATATATACTTCATTTTTATACTTTTCTGCTGGATGGTTAAGACCTAGATAGATCAAGACTTATATACCAACACATGAACTTTATATTTCTTATGTGGTCAGTGAAGTCCTCTCAGGGTTTATCTTGTAGTCCTGTATATTATTCTGTGGATCCTTTGTTAAGACCTAGATAGATCAAGACTTATATACCAACACATGAACTTTATATTTCTTATGTGGTCAGTGAAGTCCTCTCAGGGTTTATCTTGTAGTCCTGTATATTATTCTGTGGATCCTTTGTCTGTGTCATCCATGTGGATGAGTCATGGCCAATGCTTGACCAGTTTGCTCTCTGTGAGAGCTTGACAGAAAGTTTTCTCTTCATGTGACTCTCCCCAGGCACACTCTAGAACTTCAGTCTCTTTCCTCTGTTGCTCCATAATCTCTTTGTTCAGAAAATTTGGAGCTCAATTGAATTTCATGATGTTGCAGTACAGGTTCTCCTATGCCCGTGTGCTTTTAACATACAATTGGTGTCATGGAAAATTACATAGCTGTGAATTTTACACATACTGTCATAGCATGTGCATTCTTCTGCAGGTTTTCTGAATGTTAGGTTTTTTTCTATCTCGCGATATTGGAAGACAGAGATCAAATTTATTCCATTGAATTCCACCATAACATTTGATTAGTTGAACATATATTCCAATTCAGTTTTTCTCTTATAGATGTTTATTTTCAGTGTTTTAGAATTATAAAGAAGCACTGTTATAAGGACTTCTAGATGAGCAGTCCTGCACGCCTCCATGCGTTGCTTCTGTGGGTCTTCTGAGCGTTCCATCTGGATTATTGATAGGTCAGGACTTGAAGTTCCCCAGGCGCCCTGCCCCAAGCTCTCTCTCGCTTGAGCCCACTCGGAACCAAATCCAGAACCGCAGAACAGGTCCACCTGACTCAGATTCAACTCCAAAGAAGACAGCGTCCACCCGGGACTCGGCTGTTCCAGCCCGAAATCACCCTCCTATCAGCCTCCTGCACGCCCCCTGGCCCCTTGTGCTGTCACGGCCCTCCGCCTGAGCTTCCAAGTAGCCCGCGTCAGTGTGTCTGCAGGGATCTGCATGGGTTCTCCTACCCCGCTTTTTGACCTTTCACTTCTATCCCTATAACTCTAAACCAAGACTCCATTAAGGGTTGAGATAATTGGGACCCTACTTCACACTCAACAATCGTCTGCCCACTTAAAGAGACTCACTGGGAAGTTCTGCCTCAGCGCACAGTCTTTAAATTAGAATATATGTAGCCAACCAGCACGCCCCAACATATAGCCACGCGTGTACATGTGTGTGCAAACCCCTACCCATGCGCATGCCCAGGGCTCACGGACACGCTTATTACATGCAGATCTGAGGACTTCCCAGTATAAATGGTTGTTAGAGAAATCCATTTCCAGATCCCAGGTTTGCCTGAGAGCTCCGTCAGAGTTCCTCTTCCCGGGCCAGTCAAGTAGCTCAACGGATTAAAGAGCGTGCAGGCAGGCGCAGGTGCTGGGGATCGATACCGGGCCCCCGAATAAGACCAGGTGTGGTGGCACTCACCTATAATCCCAGCTCTTGGGAGGTTGTAAACAGGTGGATCACTACGAATCTGATCTAGTAGTGAGATCCTGAACACCCTGTAGACCCTTTCCTAAAATAAAAATAAAAATAAAAAGAATTCCTTCTTCCTTATTCAATACCCTCATTTCCCATGCTATTTATTTATTTATTTTTTTGGTGGTACTGGGGATTGAACTCAGGACCTTGAACTTTCCAGGCAAGTAATTTTTCTACTGAGCTGTCTCCTCAACCACTTCTGTGTTTATATTTTAAAAATATTTGTTTTTTATGGAAATTTGAAAATAATGTGTGTGTATGTGAGAGAGATGGAGATAAAGAGAGACAGACAGACAGACAGAGATGGAGAGACAGAAACAGAGGTAGAGAAATGGGAAAGAAGAGAAAGTTTTCTAACTCAGGCAATCCTAGTAGGGTTTGAAATGACATTTTGTCTCATTAATTTTTAGGGTGAATCCTGAAGGGTACTGGTGTCTTGGATTTCACTGAGACAATGAACTAATGATACCTTGGGCTTTACTCGCCTAAGAAAATTCAGAAATTGTAAGAAAATTCAGAATTAGTAATATATTCATTGCTGGGAAAGACGAGTCTCTTGAGAAATCACAGCCTGAATTTTTCATTCTGAGGAAGTGGAGTAGGGAATGTGTTTTTTTCTGGGGCCCTGTCTTGATCTTCTCACATGCTTTGCAGGTTTAAGGGAGAGAAAATGCAAACATTCATATTTATTTATAATACATCATCATTCTACCTTTTATTGAAAATAACAGTATTTCATATTTTCTGGAACATTTATTCAAACTTACAGAAGAAACATTTCCCCTACCTTTCCAAAAGACGATGTGGTGCCAGAAACCCACGACACTTTTTGTTTGAGCTCAGACTGGTCTTGAACTCACAACAATCCTCCTGCCTCAGCCTCCCGAGTGCTGGGATTACAGGCATGCGCCACCATGCCCGGCCCACAACACTTTTTGTTTGAGCTCAGGCCTGCTGCCCGCGATCACTCATCAGCCACTCTGGGCTCACTTTCTCACGCTTATCATTTGTGTATTAGATCTACGGAACTCAACAGAGGCTTGTACTAGATTTTGTTATAAAAATGGCACTTAAGTATTAATATCCTAATGGTAAGGTTTGCATTAATAATGGTCTCCTTTATTTTTCTGTTAAGTTACAGAGAATTCTGTTTCATTTTATCAGTAAGTATTAATCGTTTTTGGAAATATAAGTTAAGGGAAATAAACATGACGGCCTATTTATTTGTTTTCTTTCTCTTTTTTTGGCGGTACCAGGGATTGAATTCAGGACCCTGTGCTTGCCAGGCAAGGACTTATTCTGCTGAGCTAACTCCCTGATCCTATTTGTTTCATTAACAGACTAATTTTTGCCATGAAGTTTACATGTTTATATTTAATAATGATTTATAAGATTCATGATACATTTAGCACTTGATCAATAATTGGTAGTAGTAATTAGTTTGACAGGAATTAGTACTATTTTCATTTCTACTTAAAGTAATAATTAGAAAATCAAGAAAAAATTTAATCTTCATAATTTCAAAGTCATAAAATCAAAATTTTGCAATTTTTAATATACATATCTCCCTAACAGAAATTGAAGTACTTTAAAAAATTTTTTTTTGTTTTTTTTAATTTTTGTTTTATTGAAGTACTCCCTAACAGAAATGTCGTAGAGTGGCCAATAAAAACAAAACAAAACAAAACAAAACATTTAGACATGAAAATGAATTACATTAAAATAAACTTCAGTGGACAAATACAATGAAAATGAAAATTTAACAAGGTAAAATTTCTGAATGTTCAAGAACTGTTCATATACTATGAACAATAGATGCTAAAGAGTACCTTTAAAGAATGCCATTACAGTTTTATTTTTAAAATAGCAGTATAATTTTTAGTCAGTTCTCCATATCCATGGGTTCAGTACCATATATTCAACCAAGCTTGGGTTTAAATCTTTGGGGGAAAAAAATCGTATCAAAAGTGAATAAGTACAAACATTTTTGTTGCCATGCCCTATACAAGGTACCAATGAGGACTATTTATGTAGTGTTTACATGATATTAGATATTTTATGTACTATAAATTTGATTTAAATATTTAGGAGTATATGAATAAATTATATACAAATCCTATATCATTTTATATAAGAGACTTGAGGATCTGCATATTTTGGTATGCTTGAAAGTTCTTGGATCTAGTCCCTTGAGGATTACAGAGGGATGACTGTACTTGTAACAATTCAAAATTACATCTTTTTTTAAGTTTTTAAATTTGTGGCAAAAATTTACATGTCTATTTAAAAATTTTCAAGTGGTTTCCAAAATTATTTTATGGAGTACATGTGCAAAAATTAAGATTCTCAACAGTTTCATAGTATGCTCAAACTGAAATTACCAAGGAGGAGGGTGTGTGTCTTTATTTAGATTTTGCCAAATTCTAAGTGGTTATCCCATTTCACAGTCCAATGGCACTGTATGAAATTTCTCTTATTTTCACATTTTCTCAAACATTTCATATTATCTATTTTCGAATTTTTAGTCATCAGAAGGGTGTAAAATGATATCACTTTGTGGGTTTAAATTTACAATTCCTTCTTCCTAGTAGGAATGAATGTTTCACATGTTTATTAGTCATTTAGATTTCTTCTTTTGTGAACTGTCTCCCATATCTGTCCAATTCTCAGTCAATTGGAATTCTGCAGCTTATTTTGAGGAAATGTCTCTATGGTTTTTTTTTTTACTTGTAATTCTCAACCTGTGGGAAAGAACTTAAACTAGCTTCAAAAATAAAGTTTTCATTTTCCTCAGCACTGATTAATTGTTAATTAATTAAAAATATTTCTCTTAACAAAACATTCTTATTTTTTATCTCTTCCCAGAAATTTTTTTCCTATCAAAACTTACTGCTGATTTTCCATCCCATGAAGGTATCAGGCCATCTGGACTCTTCAGACTAAGTATATGATGAGAACTACACAAGTTTCTGTAACTAAGTGTAGGTAATTTGATACAAATGAATGATGAACACAAAAGCCACTTGTTACATTACTAAAAACCCAGAGTTACATCGATGGATTAAAAAGATTTGATTTGTTATAATCCAATTTAGAAAGAAGTTTCATCTCTAGGTACTCAGGTATTATTTGAAATATAGCTGAACTCTGACTCAGTGAATTGAGCAGCAAGCACAGTGTCATAGACTGAGCAACTGAAGAAAAACCAGCTATGGAATGGGCTGAAGTGTGGAGGATGCCGCAAATGGCTCTAATTTTTCTCCCCTGAGTTTTTTTTTTTTCATGCTGATTACTAAAACTCCTTTCCTGGCCTCTGGTTACCAACCTCAGTGAAGCTTACAAATTTCCCATAACTTCTGAATGATAAAATTTCCTTTCAGTGATAAAGATTCAGTGTAAAGTTCTAAGGCTATCCAAATGAAAACTTCATAGGGTTGGCAAGATAGCTCAGTGGACTGAGCACCTGCTTAGACAAGTGCAGGGACAAGGGTTCAATCCCCAGCACCACATGTTATGCCAGCCTGACCCCCGGGGAAAATGACTAGTTTAAGTTCTTTCCCCTTAGTCCTACGCTGAGGCCTGTAAACTTGAGATATTCCGTGAGGAGAGAGGGGTCTCTTGTTTCACACACCTCTCCTTTTCTCCTTTTTTATTTGGAAAACAGGGAGGGTTAGAGGAAAAGGAAAACACAAAGAAAAGCAATGAAGACTTGCACTTGTTGACTCTTCTGATGTGGCAGGGTTTGGGTGCTTAGTGCTTTCTGTGTTTTCTGGGCACAAACCCGTCCTGACGTGTGCTTTCTGCTTGCAGTGTAGCCTCAGCATGACCCTCTCAGCTTTTGCCCCAAGGGCTGTTTCATGGACTACTGTTGTGCTCCTCGGTGCTGGCAGGCAATCCTGACAGGTCGCTGCTCCTGTGGCACCCATGCTCCCCAAGGGCAGTTTCACACATCTGTGCAATGCCAAGTAGCGGGTCAAGGCTCCTCACCCCATACCTTGGCTGTTTCTCTTCACCTTGCCGTGGATGGAACGTCGTGCTGGCTGCTCTTCCACCACAGCTCCTCAGAGTGTGCTCCAGGGACCAGCGACAGCGTGTAGAACCTGGTGGGAAATGCAGAACTGCAGGCTTCGCTCCTGGCCCACAAAATGGGAATCAGCTTTTTATCACCATCATGAGGTGACTCATTTGCTGATTAAAGTTGGAGAAGGTAGGCAGCAATTTGCGCATTTAGGTTGATGCTGAGACTCCAGCGTACTTGTAAGCCTCTCTCAGATTCTCTCACCAGCCCTTTCTTGGGCCCACCCCAGGTTTCCATTGCTGACTGTCATGCAATCGGGGAACTTAATGCAAGAACCTGTGCTTGCTATAAAACTTTCTAGGAGCCTCTGTCATTTGGTCTGGCAGGCAGAATGACTTCTCTGCTTTCTTTATGGGATGAATAGGCAAAGTCCAAAGTGTTCTCCTCCAGGTCCTTAAAGTTACTACCTCCCTGCCCTCTTACTCAACTCCAGTCTTTTGTCAAGGAGGAGTGAGAGTTGGAGGATCATGAACCAACTGTCACATCTTAGTGTGGCTTGAGGGAAGATGTCTGGTGGTATCCATAGTTCCTATCTTCAGAATAGGGAGGCAAAAATAACCTCTTGTAGGTTTGAGGATGTGGGGAACCCCTCCAGCTGCTTCAAAGGTCAGGGACATCTAAGGACACCTGAGAATATGGCCCTCCTTGTCCAGCACAAGTGCACAGTGGTATACAGTTATGTAACCATGAATTAGCACAGGGACACACCCATTCCTGGTCATGGCACTATGTAAGACTGTAAGTACAAGACAACCAGCTGTCTGTGAGTTCTATAATAGAGACACAGTTGGCTCTTGGGTTATTTCACTCTGTTCTGGTCCACCCTGCCTGCTGTCTTGTATGTGAATTCTTTTATTTGTGGACCTCACCTGCATGAATCTCTGTTGGACCCCTGAGGGGGCTGACAGAGGATTTCTTCTGAAATCCTGTGATAACTGGAAATGTTATGCTCTTCTTGTTATAGTAAGAAGTATATTTTATGAGTGTTCCTTGAAATATGATCTAATTTTGGAAATTCTTTTCATATCATGAGAATACTAAGGTGGATAATAATTACAAGGTTCAAGTATGATTTGTGGGCTGTGTAACTTTTGTACCATCTAGAAATAAAGGATCTTGATAAAATTAAAGCATAAAACATTTCAGGTACACTTGACAAAATGGAAGAATAAACAGAGAACAAAGCTGTTTGTGCTCTGAGGAAATTGCCTATAAGGCACCCTGAGGTTCATTTCTGTTCAATTAAAGGTAAAGAAATGAAGTAGTTTTCCAAGAGGGAAAGTCTAATAGGAGCCTTCCCCCATTAAGCTCTGACCATGAGGAGCTGAGATACTCTTAGACCAAAGGTCTATAATTACACTGGAGTCATTCTTAGCCTCAAGCCTACCTGAATTTCTATTTTTACCCTTAGGTATCTTAGGTAGTGTTGCTTTGCACTGATAGGAAGGGAGAAAAGGGAGAGGCTTCCAGGGAATTTGGAGCCAAACACTGTTCCAGTGAGGATTTGCAGTCTTGGTTTGTATGGTTGATTTAAAGAACATCACACATGTTTGCTTGTCTGAAACTGGTGCAGCCTGCATTGCTGAGACTTCCCCAGGGCCTTGGAACAACTTCATGCAAATTCTGTCTGGAGAGAGTCATAGACTTTTAAGTCTAATCTTCAAAGGATTCCCATTCATAGTTTTCAAGGACAATGAACAAAAGTACACATAAAATAAAAACAAGAAGAAAAAATATTGTTAAAATAGTTTCAAAATTGGTTATTAGACTTTAAAACTGATTGTAAAGTGAAAATAATGTATAAATGAAACATACAAGCTTTCAAACATTTATTAAGCATACAAAGTTAAAGTCACTGTTTTGGGTTTTTTCATTGGGACCAGGGATTGAACTCAGGCTCTTGGGCTTGCCAGGGAAGTGCTTATTCCACTAAGCCATCTCCTGGCCACTAAAGCCAGTATTTTAAAAGTAAAATGTATTAAACATTGCTTCTTGGGAACTGTTAATAATCTTGTGGTTAGAGGGCACTTTCATGGATATTTTGGGCAAGGAGATAGGCAATTTCATAGCAAGTAAGTAGAATTTTAATTTTTATTTTATTATTATTTAAACTTTTACAAATGTTTTAGTGAAGTACATTTTATACTTAACAGTGTTCACACCTCCAATGGAAAGCTTAGAGTGTTACCTATGTGCACACCCATAAAATTGTTGCTCCCTTCATTATTGAAAATTTCCAGCCCTTTAGAAGGTCATGCACACTTCTACTTCACAGCTCTTCAGAATTATCAATATTCTGACCACATCACTGTAGGCTAGTTGTGCTTTTTCTAAAACACAAATAAAATCATAGAACATGTACTTTTTATATCTTTTTCAAAAAAATTAAAATTGTGTTTATGAGATTCTTCCATGTTGCTTTTCATAGCCCTGGCATTTTTCAACATTTCTTTCCATGGAAATACCATAATTGATCCATTTTATTATTGATAGATGACTGGATTATTTCTGTTTGAGGACTGTTGTTTATAATGCTCTGTGACTATTATTGTATGTGTCTCTTTTAAACACAATTAGTGCCTATGTGACTATATCTAGGACTGGAATTGCTATTGTGTAGACATAATGCATGTTTAGTATCAGTAAATCCCATCACATTTGCCAGTTTAAGTCAGGACTTTATATTTATTTATTTATTTATTTTTTTGCGGCACCGGGGATTGAACTCAAGACCTCTACTGAGCTATCTTCCCAGCATCCACATTTGTCAGTTTATATTCCTACCAATTTATATTGCCACATTTAGATGCATTACTGTCTTGTCAAGACCAACTTGTCTTTGTAATTCAGACACCTTACTTCATTTGTAAGTTACTGTTAATGGATTTCTCCAAAATCTTTGAGTGATAAGCCCTTAGAAGACAGAAGCTTTCATAGTAACTCCCCCCTGGCTCAGCTTTTTATCAGCCCACGAAGGAAGGAAGAGCCAGGAGCCAGTGGAGTTCTAATAAAACCATTTAATTCAGTACACTGGGTCCTGGGGCCTGTTATTGGTGAACTTTTGCAATTGCACATGGTAGTAAATTTGTTTTGTTTAAATTAATTCACATTTGGTTGCTAAAACCCGCAACAAAGTGTATTCTACCTCCCCAGATCTTGTGCCAGAAAAGTCATTTTGAAGACTCCTAGTCTCTTTCTAGCAACTCAAAATTCAGATTTTAAAAAGTGAATGCTTTGCTGTACCAGCCATGTTACATAACATGTTTCTTTGCCTGCTAATTAGGGAACAAAGTGTACTCAGGCACAATTAGAAGTGGGAAAAATTCTGAGAATTTTTTTTTCTTTCTCTTTAAAGAATATAAACAGTAATAGAAAAAAAAAAACAGCATTAGAAAAATACGACCTTTCACTAAACAAAGTCACAGGAGTTCAGCAATCGTTGCTGTAGTATATGATGTTATCTTCCAATTAGTTGTTCAGATTTCCAGATATGAATATGTAAGATTCATTTAAAGAAAAAAAAATAAAGAAGTTAAACAAAATTCAAAAGAGAAAAAAAATTAGACTAAAATTTTTTTCTAAGCATTAACTGCTCCTTTCAAAAGACCAAAAGAAATCAACAGTAGTATTATCCAAACCATCCTGCATATATTCCTAAATATATCTTTTTCCCTTCTTTCATTTATCCTTTTCCTTGTCCAAGGTTTTCCTTCCCATTGAACAATTTCTTTCCCTTTCACAGTATCTGTTGTACTTTTCAGATTTTATATTCTTTCAGGTTTTCACACTAGCAAGATAATACAATGCTGCATCTGTGGATCTTACTAATATGGTCTCTAGCTGCACCCACTTATCTTCAAAAGACTCAAAGTGATCTTCTTTTATAGCTGAATAATACTCTACTGTGTAAAAACACTGTATCCATTCTATCCATTCCTCAGGTGATAGGCATTTGGGTTGTTTCCAAGATTTAGCTCTGACAAACTACACTGCTATAAACATGGGTGCACATGTGTCCCTGTGGTAAAATGATTTTAATTCTTTTAGAAAAATGCCTATGAGGGGAATAGCTGGCTTGAGTGGGTCCTCCAATTCCAGCTTTTTGAAAAATCTCCATACTGATTTCCATAATGATGGTACGGCCTACATTCCCACCAACAGTTAATTCCCGGAATCTTTGCCCAGGACTTTTTGTAACTGATAAATGGGACTTTCTACATCTGCATGACTTGTAGGTAGAAGCCAAATAATATGAAGATAAATCCATGTTCTTCAACCAAATTTCTAAATCCATCAACAAATGAAAGTAGAAACCCCTCACAGTGAGATGACTTTTCAGACAATGCTCATTTTAAGTACATTATGTTCTTATGACCAAAACATTAAAGAATTATCTGGCTAGAGAAACTCATGTTAAAAGAAAGTTGGCACTTTTGGCAAAATGTGGTATAGCTAGTCTCCAGGAGACTGTCTTAGTGACTTTTCTTGTCTCTGAGAGAAAATACCCAACAGCCAAAGTTAAAGGAGAAAGGTGTGTTTGGCTCCCAGTTTGAACAGGTTTGAGTCCTTAGTTGGCTGACTCCAGTAGAGGGGATTCACAGAGCAGTAGTGGTCCATGGCGAGTAGGGAAAACAGACCAGACCACATTAGACTGCCCTTCTGTCCTTTATTTTATGCAGGCTACCCTCCATTGGCCAATTAGTGGACTGATTTTGTAATCACATACCCTAAATCCCAGGCTTGCACATTCCACATCCAGCCACCTCTCAGAAGCACCTCCCATGGCTTCATGAAGGTTGTGCTGGCTGCTCTTCCACCACAACTCCTCAGAGTGTGCTCCAGGGACCAGCGACAGCGTGTAGAACCTGGTGGGAAATGCAGAACTGCAGGCTTCACTCCTGGCCCACAAAATGGGAATCAGCTTTTTATCACCATCATGAGGTGACTCATTTGCTGATTAAAGTTGGAGAAGGTAGGCAGCAGTTTTTGCATTTAGGTTGATGCTGAGACTCCAGCGTACTCGTAAGCCTCTCTCAGATTCTCTCACCAGCCCTTTCTTGGGCCCACTCCCAGGTTTCCATTGCTGACTGTCATGCAACTGGGGAACTTAATGCAAGAACCTGTGCTTGCTATAAAACTTTCTAGGAGCCTCTGTCATTTGGTCTGGCAGGCAGAATGACTTCTCTGCTTTCTTTATGGGATGAATAGGCAAAGCCTAAAGTGTTCTCCTCTGGGTCCTTAAAGTCACTACCTCCCTGCCCTCTTACTCAACTCCAGTCTTTTGCCTAGAAGGGGTGAGAGTTGGGGGATCAGGAACCAGCTGTCACATCTTAGTGTGGCTTGAGGGAAGATGTCTGGTGGTATCCATAGTTCCTGTCTTCAGAATAGGGAGGCAAAAATAACCTCTTGTAGGTTTGAGGATGTGGGGAACCTCTCCAGTTGCTTCAAAGTTCAGGGGATGTGACCTCACTTGTCCAGCACAGTGCATAGTGGGATACAGTTATGCAACTATGAGTTAGCACAGGTACACGCCCATGTCCTGGCCATGGCACTATGTGAGACTTTATGTACGTGGTAACCAAATGTATGTGAGTTCTAGAATAAAGACGTAGGTGGATCTTGTGCTCTTGCTTTCTGCTGTGCTCCACGCTGCCTTCTGTTATTCTTGGTGTCTGTTTCTTTTCTTTTTTTTCCCCTGTGTTTTAGAGAAGGTTCTACAGAGTGTTCAGGGTCTTACTATTAGATAGGCCTCTTGGTGATTCTTGTGTTTACAGCCTCCCAAGCACTGAGATTACAGACACAGGACACCACACCCAGCCTCAATCTCTGTCTCAGTACACCCCAGGGGCAGGGTAGGCACAGCAGGCCTGGGGATTGAACCCTGGCTCTTGCACCTGCTTGCACGGGCTTCAATCCGCTGTGCTATTTGACTGCCTGTTGGTGTCTGTTTCTGCATAGATGTTCTCTACATTTCACAGGCTACTGCCTGCTATCTGATAACCAGTTTTTCCTTCTCCCTTCCCCTGCCCCATTTCTTTTCTTTTGGCTAATACATACTCAGTATACAGAATAATGGATTTTATTTTGGCCTTCTAGGACCTTAGTATTTCCACAGTAAGGAAGGAAACATTATTTTTGATTACTTTAATCTAGGGTAACTCCCTATTTGCTTGTAACTCTTTATGAAGAATTTCTAAGATAGAAGATTATTGTAGTCAATATGATTTATTTATAACAATTTCTTATTGTTATGTAGCATTACCAAAATGCCTTCTGGAAAGGTTATATCTATTGATACCCTATCAACATTCATTTGTGGCACTAGGGAAGGACCCCAAAGGCTCCTGCATAGTAGGTAAGTGCTCGGCCACAGAACCACCCTCCAGCCCCTGCTGATGGTTGCTGGTAGTGTGTTTTCTTTGTCCTTTGTAAGCGTTCAGTTCTCCTTATTAACTGTCATTTTTACAGTTTCAAAATATTTCATTTCAATTATTTCTATTTGAATCTTAGAAAAGAATACTTTTTAATTGCTTTTGTCCATTTTAATTTCATTTGTGAATTTACTGTTCATAGTTTTGGAGCATTTTTAAAGTTTATAATTGACATGAGAAAGCTCTTTGTAGTTGTTACTATATATATATATATATATATATATATATATATATATATATATATAGTAGTTGTTACTATATATATATATACATATATATAGTAGTTGTTACTATATATATATATATATATTCCTATTTTTCCTTAGACTTTCAAACTTTAATAATCTTGATTTTTTAATTATATTTTATTGAGAAATTAATATCAATGAGACAGTTTCAAAACTGATTAATAGGACAATTTCAATAATTAATACATTGTACATTGTTATCTTCTTAGTGGTTATCCATAGTACAAGAAGCAGACAGGATATCCTGTCCAAACACTAATGGTGCAAATCTTTCTACTCATTGAATTAAGTGAGAGCAGCTGTATATCTATCCTGACTATTCTGTATATACAAATACAAAATGGTCCTTCCTTTGTAACACCTTTTTTGTTTAGTGCTGTCAGAGATGGGTATTCCATTGGCATCTAAGTACTATAGGTGTGTGAATTCAGCAAAACAATCAACACAGTCCAGCAGTCCATAATAGTAGTGGGTTATCTGCAGAAGGGGTTGACTTGAGCCTTTCACAGCTCAGCATATTAATATGGCTTTACTTTATATACCTCATTTTTATACTTTTCTGCTGGATGGTTAAGACCAAGATAAAGCAAGAGCTATATAACAAAAAATGTGGCTTTTGTATCTGAAAAGGACAGTCAAGTCCCCTCAGGATTTATCCTGTAACCCTGTACTGCAGTTTGTAGATTCTTTGTCAGTGTCAGCCATGTGGATGAGTCACGGCCATTGCTTAACCAATTTGCTCTCTGTGAAAGCCTGAGAGAACATTTTCTCTCCAGGTGACTCTCCTTAGGTACACTCTACATCATCCATCTTGTTGCTCTGTGGCATCATAATCTCCTTGATCAGAAAATTTGGGACACAACTGAGTTACATGAAGTTACAGAACAGGTTCTCTTATGTCTTCAGTCTTCATTGACCTTGAAAGGCTAAGACCAAAATTTTGGCTGACTTTGCAGCCCTTCCTTTTCTCTAATTTTTGACTGGGAAACTTTTTAGGTTGTTAACCCTCCTGAAGAGAAGCTTACTATTACCCTGCAACATATGCATTTCAGTTTACCCTGCCTATCTGTCTAACTATCAAGTTTCTTAGGCATAACATGCAACAGGTATTTTCCATTAAGTATTGATGTATCAAACGTTAAGTCCCTAGAGAATATGAAGCATAAAAATTAAAAAAAATAGGAATAAACACTTAAATTTTTTTACACATAAATTTAGAAATTTAACCATATATAGCACTGTAGCAGGATGGTCCTGTGATACATTTTTTTTTTTTTCTTGTGTCTTTTTTTCATTTATTACCTTTAACTGAAAAAAGAAAAAAAATTACTTGAGAGACAGTATGGTCATAATTGGCATGTCATGAAAGAAGCATGTATTTAGAAGACCACAATGACAGGCATTCCAAATGTGACCCTTCTATTATGCATTGTTATGTTCAGTGCATTTGCTTGGTTCACAGGTATCAGCATGTAAGTTAGTCAGAGTGAGAGTCCTACCACTTAACTGCTAGTTTCAAAAACCTACTGATGTTTCTCAGGACCATTGCCTTACCCATCATGTCCATATAAATGTATGGCTTTGACCCTGTCATGTTTCCCAGATTTTCTCCTTGCCCTCTTCCTATTGTCCAATCCTCAAGTTTCCACTTTGCTTTTAGTTGTGTTATACCTTTCTATTTGTATTTCTTCTTTTGAGTTCTTACACTAGGGAGACTATATGATATTTATACATGTAGGTCTGGCTTACTTCACTTATATTTTCAAGTGGCATCCACTTAAATATGATGGCTTTCAGTTTATCATTCCTTATAGCTGAGTAATACTCTATTGTATAAAGACACCACATCTTTTTCATCCATTCCGCAGGTGATGGGCACCTTGATTGGTTCAAAGGTTTGGCTATCACAAATTGTGCTGCTATGAACATAGGTACACATATATCACTATGATACGACATTTTCAGTTCCTCTGGGAAAATTCCCAGTAGGGGGATAGCTGGCTTGAATGGGATTTCCAGTTCTTGTATTTTTGAGGAGTCTCTACACTGATTTTGATAATGATTGTACCAGTCTACAGTCCTCCCAGAAGTGGAGAAGGATTCACTTTTCCCTACATCCTCTCCAACGTTTGTTGTTTGTTGATTTCTTTATGATATCCATTCCTTCTGGGGTGAGATGGTATCTCAGTGTTGTTTAAATTTACATTTCATGGATGGATAGTGATGTGGAGCATTTCTTTGTATATTTATTCACTTCGTTAATTTTGTTCTCTAAGAAGTGTGTGTTTATCTCTGATGCTTATTTCTGGATTAGGTCTTTAAATTTAGGGGCCCTAATGTTTTTCAGTTCTTTATAAATTCCAGAGAGCAGACCTTTGCCCGAGTGCTTACTAACTAAGATTTTTTTTGAAATTTGTGGGTTGTATTTTCACTTTGTTGGTAATTTCTTTTGATGTGCAAAAACTTCGCAATAAGAGGTGGTCCCAGTTGTTAATTCTTTCAAGTATTACACATGAGTTTTTTATTCATGAACTCTTTGCCTACCCCTATATCTTCAAGAGTTCCTCCTACTTTCTCTTCCAGGAGATTGAATGTTTCTGTTTTAATGTTTAGATCTTTAATCCATTTTGACTTTAGCTTAGTGCATGGTGGTAGAGCTGGGTCAAGTTTTAGTTTTTGGCATGTAGAAAGCCAGTTTTTCCAGCACCATTTGGTAAAGAGGCTATCTTTCTTCCAGTAAGTTTGTTTGGCCCCTTTGTCAAAGATCAGGTGGCTGATTGTGTTCATAGAGGCCTCTGAATCTTCTAATCCATTCATTGATTCTCAGTTCTATTTTGTTGCCAATACCATGTTGATTTTATCACAGTGTTTTTGTAGTATAATTTCAAGTCAGGAATTGTAATGACTCCTGCCGTGTTTTTGTTTCCGTTTTGTTGCCTTTGTTATTCTAGGTCTTTTGTGGTTCCAAATAAATTTTAGGAATGATTTATCTAGGTCTGGGAGGTATGTTAGTTTCAGTTTTTTAGAGATTGCATTAAATCTGTACAATTTTGGCGTATGGCCATCTTCACGATGTTGGTTCTTCCTATCCAGGAGCATGGAATATCTTTCCATTTTCTGAAACCCTCTACCATCTCTTTTCTTAGGGTACAGTAATTTTCCATGAAAGGATCTTTGACTTCTTTGGTTAAGTGAATTCCAAGGTATTTCATTTTCCATGGTGCTATTGTAAAAGGTATTGTTTCTATAGTTTCCCTCTCAGTGTGTTTGTTATATGTGTAGAGGAATGCTATTGACTTTTGAGTATTGACTTTGTATCCTGCTATGCTACTGAATTTGTGTATCAATTCTAGTAGCTTCTTGGTGGAGTTTTTGGGTCTTTGAAGTAAAGTATCATGTCATTTGCAAATAATGATAATTTAACTTCTTCTTTACCTATTCTTATTCCTTTTATTTCTCTGTCTTCTGTAATAGCTATAGCTAATGATTCCAAAACTATATTGAATAGGAGGGGTGATAGAGGACATCTTTGTCTTGTACCAGATCTAAGAGTAAAAGATTTTAGTTTTCCTTGTTTAGAATTGTATTAGCCATTGGGTTGTCATAGATGGCTTTTACCAAATTGAAGTAGGGGTGTTCTATTCCAATTTTCAGTAGGAGTTTGATGATGAATGAGTGTTGAACTTTGTCCAAAGCTTTTTCTGCACCAAATGAGATGATTATGTGGTTTTTAGATTTCAGTCTATTAATATAGTGTATTACATTAATAGATTTTTGAATATTGAGCCATCCTTGCATCCCTGGATGAATCCTACTTGATTATGGTTTATGATCTTCCTGATGATTTGCTGTATTCTATTTATTAGGATTTAATGGGGATATTTGTATCTGTGTTCATGAGGGAGATTGGCTTGTACTCCTGTTTTTTAGTTGTCTCTTTCGCTGGTTTTGGTATCAACATAATACTTGCCCCTAGGAATGATTTTGGGAGAACTGTTTCCTTATTAATTTCACTGAAGAGTTTGAGGAGTGTAGAGAGCGTATCTTCTGTAAATTACTTGTAGAATTTAGCTGTGTATTCATCAGGACCTGGACTTTTCTTTGTCGACAGGATTTTCATTACATTTCATATTTCATTGGCTATTTAGGTTATTGAGAGTTGTTATATCTTCCTGATTCAGTGTTGATAATTTGTACCTTTCTAGGACTCTGTCCCTTTCTTCTTTGCCTTCTATTGTGTGAGACCAATTCTCTTCTTTTTCTTTTTTTTTTTTTTTTTTTTTTTTTTTTTTTTTTTTTTTTTTTTTTTTTTTTTTTTTTTTTTTTTTTTTTTTTTTTTTTCTTTTTCCTCTTTGGAAGAACCAGGGATTGAACTCAGGCCCTTTGACTTGCCACGGTAGCCTTATTCCACTGAACCATCTCCCTCGCCCCCAAAGGTTCTCAATGTAGCTATTGATAATCTTCTATATTTCCACTGGGTCTGTGATGATCACATCCTTTTCATTCCTCAGTGCTTGTATTTGAATTTTTTCTTTCCTCTTTTTGATGAGTTTAGCTAGGGGCTAGTCAATTTTATTTAGTCTTTCAAATAAACAACTTTTTGATTTGTTAATTCTTTGAACTGTTTTCTTCATCTCAATTGAATTAATTTCTGCTCTAATCTTCATGATTTTTTTTTCCCATGTTTGGTCTTTGTTTTTGGTTTGCTTTTCTAGATTTTGGAGCCATAGCATTAGGGTGTTTATTTGTTCCTGTTCTGTTTTCCTAATTTGTGAATTCACAGCTATAAATATTCCTCTAAGTACTGCCTTCTTTGCAGTCCATAAATTCCAATAAGTTGTACTTGAATTTTCATTTAAATATGGATATTATTCAATTTTTTAATTTCATCAGTGACATATTGGTGACTGAGTAGGGTGTTGTTTAATTTCCATTTATTTATGGGCTTTTCTGGTTTCTTTTGTGGTTTATTTCTAGTTCCTTTGCATTGTGGTCAGATAATATGCATGGGAATATTTCTTTTTTTCTGCATATGCTTAAACATGATCTATGTGTTACTAGTATGTGGTGTATTTTAGAAAATGACCCATGAGCAACTGAAAAAATGTGTATTCAGCTGTGGTTGTGTGGAACACTTTGTGTATGTCCACCTAGCCCATTTGTTCCAAGCTCTGGTTCAATTCTGCTACTTCTCTGCTAATTTTTTGTCAGGTTGACCTATCTTTTTGGTATAAGAAGGTGTTTAGGTCTCCTATTAAGATTGTGGTATTGGATATTAGATTTTCATGTCCATTAAGATTTCTCTTATACAGTTGGGTGCTCCCATGTTTGGTTCATACACATTTATGAGTGTCACCTCTTCCTCCTGAATTTTTCCCCTAACCAGCATATAGTTGCCTTCTTATGTTTGATCATTCTTGGTTTGAAGTTGAGACTGTCTGAAAACAGGATTGATACTCCTGATTTTTTTCTCTGGTGCTGGGACATGTAGTATTGTTTTCCTTCCTTTGATTTTCAGCCTATGAGTTTCTTTATGACTTAAGTGTGTTTCCTGTACACAACATATTGTTGGATTTTGTTTCCTAATCCACTGTGCCAGTCTATTTCTCTTAATTGGTGAATTGAATCCATTTACATTGATGGTTATAATTGAGATGTGTTGACATACCATTGATATGTTATTTACCTGTTGCTGTTTACTCTCTTTTGTCCTGTTTTTAATCATTTTCCCTATTTAGTGGGCTCCTCCTGTTCTCATTAGTGGAGTTCTGGTCATTGTGGTCTCTCTCTAAAACACCTTTCAGTAGTCTGTATAGGGTTGGCTTTGTCATCATGAAATTCTTTAGTTGTTCTTTGTCATGGAAGTATTTCATTTCTCCATCAAACTTGAAAGAGATTTTGGCAGGGTATAGTAGCCTGAGCTGGAATTTGTTTTCATAGAGGACTTGAAGTACTCTGCTCCATGCTCTTCTTACTGTCATGGACTGTATAGAGAAGTCGGCTGTAATTCTGATGGGTTTTCCTTTGAATGTGATCTGCTTCTTTTCTCTAGCAGCTTTCAGCATATTATTCTTGTCCTGGATTTCTGGGATATTGACTATTATATGTCTCAGTGTGTTTTTAATTGGATTGAAGTTATTTGGCCTTCTGTATGCTTCAGTTACCTGAATGTCGGGTTGTTTCCTCATATTTGGGAGGTTTTCTCCTATTACTGCTGCCCATATTCTTTTTATATCATTTGTATTGACTCCATCCTTTTCATTGATGCCTATTAGTTTCACATTGTTTATCTTTGCATTGTCTGCAGGTGATGAATTATTTTTTCCTCCATCCTAGTTGTTTTTAAGAGATCCTTTCTTACCTTTTCACTAGCTGTACCAGTGTCTCCAAGATCTCAAACTTTATCTTCCCTTTCACTCAAACAGTTTGTAGACATGTGGTTGAGATTTCAAGTTCCTCTATATCTCTTTCACTCTGCTTCATGTGATCTATTTCTTTCCTTTATTGCTCATTCAAAGAATCTGTCATTTTTCTAATCTCTATTGTTTTATCAATATCTTCTTTAGAAGCAATTATTAATTCTTTTACTGAAGAGTTTTTTTTCAGATTGAGTTTCCTCCATATGTTTCTGTATTTGATTCTTTACTTCAGATGCTATGAATTAAGAGGTTATTTTTTATTTCAGAAATTGATTCTGCTCGGATTTCTTGTATACCTTTCTGCTGTTGTTTCTTTACTTCTGATGATATCAATTCATACATTTCAGCTGAGCTAGTGTCCTCTGCAGTTGTTCTGGGTGACCTCAAAGCCTCAGATTGCATTTTACTCCTTATCTTTGTCGTTTTATATAACACTGACCTCTGACCTTTGGTGTAAAGCTTTGCTGCAGTTACAACCTTAGCACATACTGAAATTCAGTGCATTGCTATTAAGCTTGAGTTTATCCAGTTATGCCTGGCTTTGTTCTAGCTGTTGTATGCAGCTCCTTCCTGCTGAAGCCCTTGGAAGTGAACCTGTGGTGCCCCTTTGTTGTGCCCCTGGCCCACAGGGCATAGGGGAGTGCAGAAGCTCTCCCACACAGTAGTGGGTCCTGGGCTTGGGATGGATCTGGGGGTCTCAAGAACATTGCAGAAGTTGTTACTCACTGAGCAGGCTGTGCTGGCTCTGGAGGGGCGAGGGAGTCCTGCAGAATGTGGGCAAAGGTCTCTCTCACTCAGCTGGCCTGGGCTTGGACCGATGGGTACAGGACAGAGCAGAAGCTCTCCCACACACTTGCGGGGTCTGGGGTTGGGTGGATCTGGATGATCGTGAGGGTTTCTTTTTGTCCAAAAATTCTGAAATTCTATGTAACTTTATTTTCTTTATGATTTCTATCATTAGCATCAAATTCATAGAAACTCATTCTAGTCTATTGCTGTTAAAACTATATTTCATTTCACTTCACAATTACAAATTTTAACTAGAATTTAAGAAATGTATTTTTCCCTAACAAAGTTATCTGATTACCCCAAATTATTTAGTGAATAATCACTATTTCAGCTATGATGAGAAAAACCACATGAATCACGTACTGAGTTCTGCTAATACTGAGTCTGTTTCCAGGATTCTCCTCCCTGTCCTTTAGCATTCTGTCTTTTTCCCAGTGATTATCCATGTTATTACTTCTAAATGTACGATGCTACAATCTAATAAGGAAATGTAGGCTCTTTCAACTTCTTTATAATTTTTGTAATAGTTTTTGACAATTATATTTAAAAGAATTTTTATTGCCTTCTAAAGTAGTGTCATTTTGGACTTGTTAAGATTTTGATTTGGATTATACTTAATTTGTAGTGCATTTCAGAGAGAACTGACATTATCTCAACCCCAAATATTTTTGTCAGAAATAACATCAGACTTTCCACTTATTTAGTGCTTTTCTATTTCTTGGTAGAGTTTTATAATTTTATTCTTTTTTAAGTGTTATGTTTATTGTTTGTTGCTGTTGCAAATGTGTTTGTTACTGGTCAGCACCAGTGTATTCAAACAGTAATTGTATTTTTGTGTATTTATGTTGAAGCTACCTGCTTGATTTTTCTAATAGTTCCAAAACTTCTCCATTTTTTTTTTTCTGTGGAGTGCACAGGAAACTAAAAAGTGTAAAAAAAGAATAAAAAGCATATTTTATATAAAAATGATAGCTTTGTATCCTCTCTTCAAGTATGAATAATTCATTTTTATTTTAAATTAATTGCTTTGTGTTAAATACTCAGAATAATATTACATAATTGTTGTGAGTTAAGGCATATTTATTACTAACTTTAATGGAATATTTCCATCATTTCTTCACTAAGCTTATAATGCTAACCTTAGAATAGCAATATATCTTTCAGTACTATTCAGTCAGTATTTACTCAAGCTTTTTTCATGTATCCAAGTGAGTGCAAGACATCATAGGCAACCTCATAATCCTGACTGAGGTAGGTACACAAACCCTGTAGTGTTTTTCTCCTCTATGGAGGCCCAGGAACCTGATGGAGACAAGCGGAGGAGCAGTGGGAGACAAGTGAGGAAGGGCCTCCAAAGAAGCCAGCTCTGAGCTGATGACACCGGAAATGAAACAGGTGCAGAAAGGTGCACTAATGATGCCGTTTCATGCCCCTTCCGCCTGCAGCTGAGGTTACCCACTCTGGAAGCTCAGACTTCGGGAGCTCAGTAATTTCCTGGGGTTTTCCTCAGCATGATTTGCTTTACTGATGGAGTTTGAATTCATCACAACCGGACTGGACTGGATGGATGTGTTTGCTATTAAAATGGTGAAAACCGTGTTTTTTTTTTTTTTTTTAAAGAAATGAGATGTCTATCGTGTGAGAAGACTTTATATTGATATTTAAATGACTGAAATATAATTAGTATTATAGTGTTTAAAAATATACATATTATCTGGACATTTGACCTAAGAAAATAATCAATAATAGGATAAAGGTTTATGTACAAACCAATTTATCTGTACATTATTGGTGTCAACCCTATAAAATCATCATCCAAGCGATACTGTGGGTGAAAAATCAAAGATAAATGAAAATAATAACCAAACATGATTCAAAATAATTTAAGTTCCCTGTTAATTATAGTTTATTTTGCCTAACAGGCAAAAGAAAATAGACTGTCCCAAGAATGTGCTTAGATCTTGGATATGAAGAAAATATCTAATTCCTGTGAAAAATGTATTGGGTTATAGTGGGTAGTCAGGTTATGGGAACAAATGAAAGCTTTTCACATGGCATAAGCACTAAGATGAAGCAACTCCATCTCTGTCACTGTCCTCCGGATTCAAATATCTGGGAAGGAAATTCTGGATGCCTCCTCCAGGCAGAGAAACTAAACAGCTGTCAGAGCAAAGAGAAAACTTGGAGAAATGCATACATTAATAATAATGTAATATATATAGCAGTGGAAACTTGGAAACCACCTGAAAGTTAAACAGTAAGAAAATGATTAAATAAATCACAGCATATTTCTTACTGGTAATGTGAACAAACAGATTTATTCTGTATGTACACAGTTTATACTTTTAATAAGATATTTTATATACTTGAATAAACATGGTTTGGAAGCATGGTTTTTTTAATGAAATCTTTTATTGTTTGTTCACTATTCATCAATAGAATATCCGTGTGAACTCTGTATAACAAATAAGGTGTCTATTTCTCACTGTACTATTTTACAAATAATTTAATTGTTAGTGGAAGCATAGTTAATAATAGAAACTAATAGAATGTTAGAATGGTAGAATTTTGAGTGAGGAACTCCAGGTAAGAACAATCATGAAAGGAAATATTTCAAAAAATAGCAAGAAACCAGGAGATAACAACTCCACAGCTGCACGAAGAAAAGAAAAACAATATAAGATTGATATGTGTCAACCAAATGCAGGAGTCAACATAAACGTATCTGGAACCAGAAGAGATGTGAATAGCAAAAGCAATCTTGAGCATCAGAGGAAAGGCAGCAGACATCACAATCACTTACCTGGAATTATACTAAGAAGATATTGTGATAAAATTAACATGGTACTGGCACACACACAAAACTGAAACTGAGGGTCAGTGGAACAGATTAGAAGATACAGTCACAACTACAAACACACACAGTCACCATATCTTCAACAAAGGGGTCAAATGTTCATTGGAAGATAGACACCCTCTTTAATAAGCGCTGAAAAAACTGGATGTCCAGATGCCAAAGGCTAAAATTGACCCATGCTTATCACCATGCAATAAAATAAAGTCAAAATGGATCAATGATTTAAATATTAAAACTGAAACAATCTACTGGAGGATAAAGGAGATAGAAAGTTTGAAGACTTGGAGGTTGGTAGAGATTTCATGAACAAAAACCAAACTGCATAGGAAATATTTCATTGAATCAGCAATTGGGATCTCATCTTTTTGAAAAGTTTCTGCAAGTCAAAAGAAAACACCAACAGAGTGAAAAAAAAACAACACAAATAGGGAAAAAAATTTAGCTGATTGTCCCCCAGACAAAGGACATCTGTCTAAAAAATATAAGTAATTTAAAAGCTCAGGCTTCTAATATCAAAGACCCAATCTAGAAATGGGTATCTGAGATGTATACATGCTTCTCAGATGAAGAAATACAAATGATATATGAAAAATGGTTACAACATTGGTCATTCAAGAAGTACCAATTAAAAAAATTCAGAGACACCATCTCATCCCAGAAAGAATGACTATCATCAAGGTAGAGCTGGGGGGAAAAAAGGAATGCTTCTCCACTGTTGGTGGGAATGCAGGGTGTATAATTATTATAGGAATCAGTATGGAGATTCCTCAAAACCTAGAATTAGAGGTCCCATTCAGCCCAGCTATTCCCTTCCTGGCTATTTTTCCAGAAGAACTGAAAACATAATATCATGACTATCCATGTCTATAGCAATGCAATTTTATCATAGCTAACTCTTGGAAACAACTCAAATGCCCCTCAGCTGAGGAATGGGTATAAAGGATATGATATCTTTACACAACTGAGTATTATTCAGTTATAAAAAACGGTAAACTTGAGGCTTTTATAGGTAAATGGATTCAACTAGAGAACATACTCATAAGTGAAATAAATCAGACCCATATGTGCAAACATATTGCTTCCTTAATGTAAGAACCTGAAAGAGTAAATAAAATCTGAAAAATACAATGGATACTGTGAAGGTAAAGAAATGGTTCAAAAGGAAGCAATACTTTCTTCTTAGGGAAAGGAGAAAAGTAAGATGGAAGGGAAAAAGAAATTATATATATATATATATATATATATATATATATATATATATATATATTATATCTGTTTATTGTACTGCTGATTTCTGGGAGTGTATTGAAAGAAGCAGCTAATACTCCAATATTTTTTCTCTCTCATTTTTAGTCTTTTATAATTTTTGACCATTTTTTGCTTATGTATGTCTGGTTATCTGACATATTGAAGATAACAATATGCAATATAATAGTTATTAATGAATTCCTATCATTTGCTTTTGTGAAATTCTGTATCATGTCTAATGTATTTTTGTTTTTTACTATTTTTTATTCTCTTTAAAAAATAAAAAGAAGTTGCACATATGGTAATATAATTTCAATTTAAAAACTTTTGTATATGTTCATAATTATGAATGTATGTATATATATATATATATATACACATTTATATGTTAGACTGTTAAGAATGGTTATATGGATATTGACATTACTGGTGATCCTTTTCATTTTTTATCCCTTTGTATATTTCCAAAACATTAGTAATTTGCATATTTTTAATAGTGTGATTTGCAAGTTGCTCTTAACTATACTATACAGTTTCCAAATGTTAATAGAATGCAAACATGTATCAGTCGATTCACATTTTGGTATCATTTTGCTATTGAACTGCAGGACCAGTGGTGGAGTGGTTTTGTGGGCTTAGCACATTCTTGCCTTTAATAGTCTGGTGGACCTGAATTTACCTACTGGAATTACTTACTACCTCAAATGCCTTCACTTTTCTCTTCTATCTTTGAGATTATATATGGCTTACACAAATAAATTCATGTGCATGTACATAGTACTTAATTGAATTTTTGTAGCAACGTATTATTCCCAAAGTGCAAACAATTTGTTTATTCTTACCTTAACTATGCCGTCATGAACTCTAACAACATAAATCCTATCTGGCCTTAAAAGTAAAAGCACTCCAAATTCTATTATACTATTCTTTTTTTTTTTAATTTTAAGAATCTTTTATTTATTTACTTATTTATTTGGTACAGGGTTTCACTACACAGCTGGGACTCATAGTGATCCTCCTGTCTCAGCTTCCCCATTGCTGGGATTACAGGTGTGCACCACCATGCCTGGTTTCAGTAGCTGGCGTGACACATCATGGGGTAGCTGGGATTGAACCCAGGTCTTTGTGCTTGCGAGGCAGGTGCTTAGACTGCTGAGCTAAGCCCTATTATTCTATTTTTAAACAAGAAAATTCATAGCCTTTACATATGAAAGAGAAATAATTAATGACATTAGATAATTTTGCTCATATTTGTTTAGCAAATTTTAGATATTAAACACAATTTTGGTATATATATATATATATATATATATATATATATATATATATATATATATATATAATTTCTGTTGTGCTTCAAGAAAATGACTTGTTTAATATAATACAAACCCCTTGGCATATGCCCCTCCTGTAGCTATTATGCACCGTTTAAAGAAGTGAGTTATCATGGATTATTTTAATTTAGATTATCAAAACATTTCCATAGAGATAGAAATATGAGTTTATTACATTTTAAATTTATTGGGTTAAAACATTTATTATATTAAGGCTGAAAAATACAGGAAAGCACGTCCATTGCTTAGTTAATTGTGAATAAATAGGGAAAACTATGTCATAAATTTATTTTAATTATTTAAGTGATTATTACATGAAAGAAATTTAGAAACTAAGCTTGTCTTGTCAGTGAACTAAATTGCCAGACAAGAAGTTTGAAGATCATTTCATATCTGTGTCGTGAACTTAGGTATATGGCAACTTCATTATTTTTTTTGCATATTACATAAAGATAAACTAACATTTTATTCATTTATCTTTATGTAATAAAGATAAATTTACTAAAATTCAGCTAATAGGAAGCATGACTACTTGAATGTTATGGAAGATATGTCTAACTCATTTCCTCAGTTGCTTTTAGGGATAGCTCCTAGTGAGGCTGTCTTTAGGTGCATATACTACTTCATATTTTTTTACTATTACAAAGTTAGCTGAAGTGGACTAACTTTGGAAATAAAAGAGGTTTCTGTGTTTAGGTCACAGCTATGAATGTACAAGGGCATGAAGTCAGCATCTGTTCAGCTTGGGTGAGGACCTTAAGGCAGATGGCATCATAATGCCAGAAGTGCAAGCGGGCAAAGAGCTCATCTATTAAGACAGGAGGCCATGGGGGAAGGGTTGGGCAATCTCTTAAGTGTTAGCCCAGGGTACCATGACAGCTACTTAACCCTTCTGAAGTTAGAGTGTGCAATGACACAGGGACCTGCCTATGCAAGGGCCACATTGCTTCCAAACATTGCTGTACTGATGACTAAAATTTTAACATATGAACCCCTGAAAAACACACTTGAACTTTACTCAAACTATAACAGTTCCCTAAAAAGTCTGAGAAAAGGAAACACGAACCATATTTCCATTGATTCATGGGATCTCAGATTTGTTATTTCTCTAGACAGAGGGTATCTTTTCAGAGAAGTTTGTCCATGTATCACACTTGAGAGATGGCAGAGGAAATACCAGTAGTATTTCTCAGTGTCCTATGAGTGTTAGTTTATTTAATCTTCATAAGAACAGTATGAATGTATTAGTCAGTATGGTCCTAGCTTAGGTACAGGTTAGATTTTAGTGTAAGTACATAAAATGAAAATCATTCTGTGAACTACCCTTGAAATACCTTTCGATTGCCCATAAAGTACACATGATTTCATGTATATAAAAGAACTAGTAACTATGTACTAAATGTACATTCTAGAATCTATATACACATTAAAATATTAATAACTTTTGAGGCACATTGAGAATGGCAAGATGGAGCAGGAGAGGAAAGAGACAGACAGATAGACAAAATAGTTTTCCTGGGCATATGACCTTTATGCTTCACGCTCTTGTTTCACAGTATAAAACATGAATTCACCAGTAAGATCCTATAACTACTATTTTCTCATATGGGAAAACTGAAGCATAAAGATTAAATCACTGGTCTAAGAACTCCAAAGAGACACAGGAAGGGTTTAAATTTGAGATTTCATGCTTTAAACTACCAAACTTTTTGAGCGCACAAACTGAACTGTAACTGAAACGTGCTTACTATTTAAATCAAACTTACTGAGTTTCAAGTTAAATGTAAACTTTGTCACTGTAGTAAATATTTGAGGTCCTTTTCAAGGAGAATAAGGTTATTTTGGCTTGTGATTCTAGAAATTCCCACCCATGAGTGGTTTGTCCTATTTCTTTGAGCCTACAGCAATACATCATGGTTCATGGACAAGCCTAATTGCTCACTTCATGACCCAGCAAGAAACAGAAGGGGGTTGGTGCTCTCCTGCCTTCTTTGAGGCCGTATTCCCCAGTAACTAAGCATCTCCCACCAGGCCCCACCTTTCAAAGACTCCGCAACTTCCCTGTGGCCACTCTAGGAGCAAGCCTTTACCACACAAGCCTTTTGAGGATACTTTTCCGTACCAGCATATGTCTTTATAAAAACATTTTTGGTGCTTTATTTTCATAAAATAAAATAAAAGCAGTAAGAAAAATGGCTGAGAGGAAAAAAAAAGGCCCTTTTCACATTCCAGGAAGAATTAGATGGCTACATCTCCAACCTGTGATCTGTAAGTTATTCTTGCCATGAACTGTATTGTTGACCCAGAAAGGTAGGAAACGGAACGGAGGCTCCACATTTTTGTTTCCTGCAGTCCTAGGCTACAGTTCTCAAGCTCTGCCAGATTTCAATAGCTGTATGCAGATCCATTCACTAAGTAGAGAATGTCCTGAGGAACACCAGTTAGGTACAATGGCCCCCTTTATGCAGTGCTCTTCTTTCCATGGCTTCAGTAACTGCAGTCAACCTCGTAGCAAAAATCTGTAATAGAGAATAGTTCAGCGGATTAAAGCACCTGTGTAGGCAGACGCAGGGGCCAGGAGTTCGATCCCCGTTGTGTGAAACGTACCGGTCCCGACCCAGGGGCGCGCGCTGAGGAGGAGATTGAGAGGGCGTGGTGGCGCACACCTGTAATCCCAGCACGTGGGAGGCTGTGAACAGGAGGATCACTACGAGTCCCATCGACAAGTAACTTTTGAAACATCTTGTTATGATTGTTCTATTTTTAGTTGTTAACCTCTTAATTGTGTTCTAACTTTTAAACTAAACTTTATAACAGATATGTATGTTTGTATGTATAAGGAAACATAGTTTACGCAGGGTTCAGCATTATGTGACCCTTCAGTTTCAAGCATTCACTGGAGACTGTTAAAATGAGCTGGAGGGTACTACTGTAGCTTGCCATGGCAGGGACAGAATTTCTAGAGGAGACCCCTCCATGACCCTTAAAAGAAGTTTGCCTGATGGGTGGTAGGGCAGAAGGCCAGGGGGCTGTGCTCACCTATACACTTTATATAAAGAACATGGGCATCAGCTGCTCCGAAGCTGTACAGGCAGAAGCCGAGGCTCCTCGCCCAATCATCCGCCTTCCCGCAGCGGGCAGCGCTCCCGGCCTCCCTCTGGATCTCTGCCCTCCACGCTGGCCTCATTCCACTCCCCCACTGCTGACCTGCGTGCACTGTGGCTCCTGATTCCCAGCTGTGCTGAGACAGCAAGGGGAGATGCTCGGGCAAACGGCAGGGAAGGCAGCTGCTGGGATCGTGCTGCTGCCTTCGGCTCTCCACGTAGGTTCTGGAATGGGTACCGCGAAGATGAATGTGGGTAGCTGAACCTTAGTTGAGTGTCTGAGGAGCGGCGCCAGTACGTCCTGAAATTCTGCCTTTCTCAATCTTCACCCCCATACGAGAATTTCTTCTGCACCTAACTGTTCCTCCCACGGAATTCTGAGTATGAGTCATGCTTTTCTGTCTTTCCCAAAAATTCTTTAAATTACACACCTTTTGGTTTTAACTAATTTTGCCCTATTTGTTACTGGGTTTGTTATCCACCCGCTATACTCATTACCTTTTTAGTATTTTACTGGGGAGTAAGAAAAATTCCCACAGTGATATAAAAAGAACACACTGAGCGGGAGCGTAGACTCTGTGAGCTCTTGCTCCTACAGGAGGCTGAACAAGGAGAGAGCTGGCCTGCCCCTGGGAGGAGTCGTAGGCCCAGCACAGGGGCTGTGCAGATTCCGTTTATGTTTTGCTAGCAAGGCATGTGACGGTCAGCACTCCAGGGCAGTGGACGCAGGTGGCAGGCGGGATGGCTGCTTCCTTCTGTTTTGCTTAAAACCGTTACAAAATGTAGGCACCCAGCTCGCAGGTGGCCCCTGAGGTGAGAGCCCTGCCACTGTGCCCACCACAGTAGACTGAATTTTACACTGTGAATTGCTTTAGTAATCTTCCACTCCTACGTCATTCTTTGACTAATGGGCAGACCTATTTAAAGATGAATTACTATTTTCATTACAAAAGTAAATTTAAAAATACATTGCATACTGATACACACTTTTTTAAAATCAATTCCTCAGTTGGGTTGTTTCCAAGATTTAACTGGAAAACTGTGCTGCTACAAAAATAGGTGCATGTATATCTCTTTGGTATGATGTTTTCAATTCTTCTGGAAAAATACCCAACAGGGAAATAGCTGTATCTTCTGGTATGTTGATGATAACAGTATGCAATATAACAGCCAGTGTTGATTTCCTATCATCTTGTTTTGAAATTCTGTATCATTTCTAATATTTAAAAAATGATTTTTAATTCTGCATAAAACTAAAAGAATACATTGCAACAAAATTACCTATACCATAAGAAGAGTTCAGATGAATAAATGTGTATAGTTTAAAAAATCCCTACAAAAGAGCTCCAGATGTTCTGAGAGGAAAATACAAGTCATCAAGCAAGGAATAAATAGTGTGTCAGTAGAACTTAGAAAAACTGAAAGAAAATAAACCATTAGAGATGAAACAAACTTTACAGATCACAAGAATAATGCAAACTGTGAAAACACACCAGAGACATGAGTTCTGGACTGGCTTGTGGAATCACAAAGCAAAATAAGAAGGACAAAGATACAGAAGTCCTTTGCTATTTCGTGGTTCCACTTTCGTGGAATCACTGGTGGATAGGCTTTCAAAAATTATTAGTATAAATTATTTATTGTGAATTTTCCACTATATCGCAAGAGCTTGCAGTACCATACAGTATATGGATGTTGTTAAAATTACATAGGTTTACAAGTTTAGAAAATGGTTAAATATTAAAAGATTTTTTTTTCTTTTGGTGGAACCTGGGGTTGAATTTGCGCTTGCCAGGGAAGCGCTTATTCTACTGAGCCATCTCCCTGGCCCCAAAAATGATTTTAAAAGCATGAGAAATTTTGATAAGAGTGTGGGAAGGGTTTATAATGCCTTAAGATATTTATAAATACTAAAATCAATATAACGTTGTTACTTCACTGATTTTCATTTATCACGGGGGCTGTTTGGAAAGTGTTGGAAAGACCAGCGAAATAGCTAAGCAAACTAAAATGCCTGCAAGCAGGCTCAGGGGCAAGGGGGTTTGATCCAGGGTTTGCCATGCCAGCCCTGCTCCCGGGGTGCACTGAGACAGCAATTGAGACTGGGCTGTAATCCCAGCTCTTGGGAGGCTATAAATAGGCAGATCATTATGAGTCCGATCTAGTACTGAGACTCTGAACACCCTGTAGACCCTTCAAGGTTTATAAAAGAGTAAAAAACAGTGAGGGGGTGCTGTATTTAAGAGATCACAGAAAGTGACTAAGCTGAAGACAGAGGAAGTATGAGCAACACAAGGATGATCATTTTGCTAAAGAATACAGAAGAGTAAATTGAACAGGAAAAATATTCTAGCATGTGATCTATAAACATTCAAGGATTACTTATTGCATACCTGCTATGTGATTTTAGACAAACGAGGACAGTATTGGACAAAAATATAGTAAAAGACAGCTTTGCCCAGCAAACATGAAATCACAGAAAAACCAGTTTATTCTACAAGAAAACCACTCTTTGATATAGAATAATTAACAAATGTATATTTATGCGAAATTACTGAACCTTAGGAAGAAAAATTCAAGGATCAGAGAATAAATCTTTTACAAATGAAAATATGTTTGTGCCAGAGTTCTCAATAGCAACACTCAAAACCTGAAGACATTGAAACAGTACTTGGTCAGTTAAATTGAATGTTCTAATACAGACACTGTAAATCACATGATTTCAGCAAATCCTAAAAAATCTACTGGATGACAAAATTTAGATATCAAGAGATGAATAATGATGTCATGATGGACCAAATAGTGATAAAATCCAAGGGACTAGAAACCAAAATGTAGTAGAGCATTATGCCTAATAAGACGTCCTATAATGTTATAAAACTTGGCAATGTACAAAAATTATCCAAGAAATGAACAGTGGAATCGATGGAGGCAAGGTCAACAGAAGTATGGATTTCCGTGCCTGTCCTGCCCCTTCTCTCCCCTCTTCTCCTCCGGTTTCTTTGTGTGCTGCGTTGTGGCTTCTTGTGTCCCTTCCACTTAACCTCGTTCATTGCTGTTTTGTCTACTTGTTATTTGACTTGAATGAACATTGGGCTTTTATGTTCCAATTCTGCGATTCTGTTTTCTTTAAAAGAAAAAAAAGTTTCCCCTAACAGACACTGCTAAAATAACAAAGAAATGAGCCACAGACTGGGAGATATTTATGAGCCATCCTGATATTTTGGTGCTTTGGAATTATAGTCATTTGAACAGCATGTAGTGGCCCCATCTTTAAATGTGCAGTTACCTAGTGATGTAGGATGCTTCACCTCTTTTGGTATGGTCGTTTGATGTCTGTACATCTTGTCTGCTCAAGTGTCTGTTCAGCTATTTTCTCATTTTCAGTTAGGTAGGTTTTGTTTTTGCTATTCAGTATTAAGAATTTTTTTGTCTATTTTGGATAATGCCCTTCATGAAATATTTGTCAAATATTATTCTCCTGTCTGTTTTATCGCTTTCAGGGTATAGATTTTGCTTCTTTTTCTGAATTCCTAAATATTACTTTTTAAAATAAGTTTTGTAGAAGGAATAATTATCTTTATTTTCATTTTGGGAAAGTTCATTGTTAAAGAAATGCTACACAGTTTTGCATGTTAATTTTTTTTTTTTGTGTGTGTGTGTGTGTATTTAGTACTGGGTCTACAGGGTGTCACTATGTAGATCAGAGTCTTAGTGTCTCCTGTTTTCAGCTTCCCTAGTGCTGGGATTACAGGCACAAGCCACCACACCCAATCTCAGTCGCCCTCTCAGTGCACCCTGGGGGCAGCAAGGATTGAACTCCAGCCTCTGCACTCTGCCTAAGCTGTGCTTTAATTCGCTGAGCTATCTGGCCAGCCTGCATGTTAATCTTGAATCCTGCACCTTTACTGAATTTAGTTATCATTTCTGTCAGGTATTTCTGTCAAAATCTTAAAGGATTTCTTATATCTAAGGCTATATCCTCAGCAATCAACAACAGTTTAACTTTTTTTTCCTCATTGTTCCTTTTATTTCTTTCTCTTGATTTACTGCTCTGGCAGAGGCATTTAGCAACTATGTAGAACAGAAGAGGCAAAAGTATCTGTTTTGTCCCATCTCTTAGAAGAAAGAGCTCCAAATTTTTCACCATTAACTTATGGTTCACCCAGCTTTTGTTATTTACACTGTTTACTGTGTTGAAGTGCATTCCTTCTATATCTAGGTTTCAATTGTTTATTTTTTAACTTTTTAAATTTTTTAATTAGTTTTAATAAGAAAGAAATAGCAACGAGACAGTTTCAAAACAGGTTAGTAGGACAGTTATAATAATTAATACATTGCATATTATTGTCCTTGTAGTAGTTGCTCACAGTACAAGATACAGGCATGATCTCTTGTCTAAACAGTGTTAGTACAAATCTTTCTTCTTATTTGAAGTAAGAGAAAGTAGCTGTATATCTATCCTAACTATTCTGTATATACATATAGTTTTTTTCACTACAAAATGGTCTTTCATTCATATCCCCCTTTTTTGTCTTGTTTGTTCAGAGATGGTTGTTCCACTGTAGTTAGAGAAGGTGTATTTGGAGAAGTCTCTCAAGGAGCTTTTCATACTTGACCCCAGTTCAAATATTGTAGGTACCTGTCAATTTTTTAAAAGTGAAGACATGCTGTCAAAATTTATCAAGTGCTTTTCCTGCATCTAAGTGATCATCATAGGCTTGTTTCCGTTCTATTAATGTGGTGTATCGCATTTGCGAACTTTTGTACATTCCTCCCTCTGCATCCCAGAGAAAAAGCCACTTGCCAGAGAAGGATAATCTAGGGATAATTTGTGTGCTACTTTATTGTGATGTCTGTTGTACTGTGCTGGTTTGGGATGGATCCTGCAGTATCTCCAAGGTACACGTGTATGAAGACCTTGCAAACAGCGCCAGCTGATTTAGCTCAGCCAACTACTCCAGATAAGACCCAATCTCTAAGTGAGTAGGGACACATACGCAACTAAAAACTTCCAGGAAGATCGTGGACCACTAAGAGGAGAATAACTGCACAGAAGGACTCACTGGGGAGACCGGTGCGGCAGTGGCTTCTGGAAACAGCGACAGGGAAGAGCAGAGGATGCCACAGCTGTCCCCCAGGACTGTTCTAGGGGGAACCTTGGAAGGTTTTGCACTGAAGACTTGACAGCCCAGAAAGCCACAGGCTCTCATCAGAATTCCCTTAAAATTCAGCAGCAGCAGCTTGGTCCACAGCAGACACCAGCAGCTTCTGTCACTGAGGTAACCCATAGCTTTTGACACTGTGTGAGCCCAAAAAAAGAGTGATGCAATGCTGTCACCCTCCATCCCCAGGAGGAGCTCTTCTGTGTCACTTCCACCAATCACAAGCACACGCCATCACCACGTAAGGCCCAAGCCCCAGATCCTCAGAGGCAGCCTGCCTGGCCCTCAGCACAAAAACCCGCACTTGCAGACTGCAGGCGGGTACAACGTGCTATAGCCCTTCTCACACCCATATTCCCCCATGCTGGATTTTAACTTTTGGCTGCTCCTTGAGCCTTTGTGTTTCTCACACCTTTACCAGGAATGCTGAGGGGAGTACTGGTGCCAGGACAGCTGGACAACACCCCCACACCTGGAGCCCAAGCCCTGTGAACATCTGGCTCCAATGACTGCTTCACAGACTCTGTGATGCGATGCACCAGACCGCTGCGCACCAATCACTGTACACACGAGTATGAGCCGGCCCGGCCCCAAGAGGCTTGCAGTGTGCCCAGAATGGGTGGGAGAAAACACAGGTCCATGAAAGGGCCCCAGCAGTGCTCCTGCCTCTGCACACTGCCCCATTGGACCCTGCATCATCAGTGTCTCGGGCCCAGGAATGGAGCTGAAACTGAAATCTCAAGTATCTTTATCAGCAGAATAGTATAAAGCTAAACATTAGCAACAAGAAGAAACTGAAAAAGGTCACCGATATGTGAATAACACAAGGCGCTATTGAACATCCAGTACACCAAGGCAGAAATCAAAATAAATCAGATAGTATCTTAAGGTAAATATAAGTGAAGCACAGTGTGCCAAACTGTTGTAATACGGCAAAAATAGTGCTAAGAGAGAGGTTTATAATAGCTGTTTACATTAAACAAAAAGAAAAAAAAATCACAAAAAACAAAAGTAACTTTATTTTTTTAATTAATTAATTGTTTTTTGTATTTTAGTAAAGGTCTCCAGGGTCACTATGTAGACAGGACCCATAGTGATCCACCTGTGTTCGGCGTCCCACGAGCTGGGGTTACAGGTACTGGCCACCATGCCCTGGCTCAATTCCTGTCTCAGCACACTCAAGGGTTGGGGCTGGCATGGCACACCCTGGGAATGAACCCAGGCAGTTTAGTCCGCTGAGCTATTTGGCTGGCCCCCAAAAGTAGCTTTGTACCTCAAGAAAAAATAAGAATGTTAGCAGAAGAAAAGAAATAACAAAGATCAGAGTGGAAATAAATGACCTAGAGACTAGAAAGTTAACACAAATGAACAATAAAACATAGTTGACATTTTGAAAAGAAACAGAATGGGCAAACTTTTCATCATACTAAAAAACTGTGTAGGAAGACACAAGTAAATAAAATTAGCAATGTAAAGCCATTATTACACTTGAAACTGTTATTGTGTGGGGTCTGAGCAGAGCCCTGGAAGAGAAGATGGGAATCTTTATTCAGATGGCCCACTAGACTCTGATCTTATATCTAGGAAAAAGAATTTCAAGACATGTGCATCTTGTTCCCACAAAATACCTAGCTTCTGTGATTTTTAGCTATTCTATTGAGTCACTGAACAGAGGGCTCCCAGGTATGGGGAAGCAGTTGTCCCGCTGTCCCTACAGGCACTACGGGTAGTACAGGGACTCCCCACATGCGGCCAGCAGAGGCAGATTTACTAAGCAGAGTTAAAAAGTAAGGGAGAATAAATAAGAAAGAGGTCCAAGTTGAGCAACAGAAGAGGGTCCAGTCTGTCAAAGGGGTTTGGACTGGCCCACTCGCAGAAGGAGAAAGCTAATTATTGCATGCGGCCATACTGGGGATTGAATTCAGGATCTTTCCATGAAACTGTGTCCTCAGATGCCTCCTTTTCATGTGGGTTTGAACTTGAAATTATCATCCCTCAGCTGTCTAGAATGCTAGGATTACAGGTGTGCACCTCCACAGCGGGCTGAAGCCAGATTTATAGATTAGTGGAGATAGGCCAAGGTCTACAGGATCAATATCTCAGTTCTTGTTTTGTAGTTCACTAGGAATCCTGTGGCTTAGTGACAGTTCCCAGGAGATGATTACTCTTGCTTTGAGGGGTGCCCCATCGACTTTTACAGGATAATTAATTGCTCCTGTCAGAGGACGTGATCTCTGCATGGGCAGAGTGTGGGTTTAGAAACGTCTATGCCTCAACTTGGGGGTTCTGGAAAGGTATATTGTAAAATGCTGGCAATTAGGTATTGGCATAAATCCTAAAAATTACTTCAGCTACTCTCGTCATGGTGTCCATGGTCTCAAAAGGGGGTGAGGTAGTCTACAGAAAACTGGGACTAATGAACCTTGCACTACAGATATTATCCAACTAGTTAAAATGCTTGTGTGTAGAACTAAGCCAAGATGTTACCCCATAAGAGAGACAAAAAAATTGAATTTCTTTGTCTTCCATCTATATTTATTTCTCTTATTTTGCACAAAACCACATAAATAGGAAATATCATACAGGCTATACGGTATAAATAGGTGCCAACAAGTTGGATAACCTAAAGAAATAGATAAGCTTCGAGGCACATATAATCTGCCAGGACTGAACAATAAATATAAAATCTGAACAGAATAATAACATGATTAGTGACTGAATCAGTAACAATAAGCCTCTCATTAGAGTAAATCTGAGGACTTCATTTTTCTGGCTAGCTCAGCCTACGCTGAGGGTAGGTCTAGTGCAGCTTTTGGAGCTGGGAATTGAACAGTGATTTGAGAACATCATAACTTCACTGAAAGATTTTATTAAATATTTAAAGAACCAATACAGATCCTTAAGCCTTTCCAAACTATGGAAGAAGAACGCTTTCAAACTTATTTGATGAATCTAGCATTACCTTGATACTAAAGTTGGACAAGGACATTACAGAAGATAAAATCACTCATCTTAGTGAACACTGATACAAAACTTCTCAACAGAATACTCACAAATTCAACACAGACTAGCAAGAATATTCATCATGATTGGGTGTAATGATGTAAAGATGGTTCTGCAGTCACAAACCAAGACATATGCTACAGCACATGGATAGGTAACAGAAAATAAATCTATATTATCACAATAGAGTCACTGAAAGCATTTACCAAAACTGAACACTCCTTCATAATAAAATCTTCATAAAATTAGAAATTGAAGGAATATACCTTAACATAATAAAATTTTTAACACTGGTTTAAGGACAATTTATTCTTTTTATATACAGAAAACTCAAGAGGACACTTAGCCCAGTTTAGTGGCAAGCTCTTTATCCTTTGCTTTCTCCAGCTTGGCAATATGAGCCATAGATTTTGGACCCAGAACATTGCCTCCCCAGTGAAGGCAGATATCATTGTATCTGTCATTGTAGTTGGTCCTGATGGCCTCCACCAGCTTAGCCAGCGTGCCTTTGTCTTCTGAGTTGACTTGCAGGAAGATGACAATAGTACAGGTCTTCCTATGGACCAGATGCTCCAGCCTGGCCTTCCCTTTGATGACACCATAAGGGACCCCCATTTTGTGACACAGGGCAGGCAGGAACATGACCAGCTCAATGGGGTCCATATCACATACAACCACCACAAGCTGAGCCTTCTCGTTCTCTACCAGAGAAGGGACAGTGTTGACACCTGCTCTAAGGACTGGTGGCCTCTTAGAGGGGACGTCCCCTTTGCCATCAGCTTTCCTTTCTGCCTAGGCCAACAGCCTCTGCTTCTTCTCTTGCTTTGTCTCTGGTCTGTACTTGTGTGAAAGCTTAAGCAGCTGAGTAGCTGTTTGGTGGTCCAAAGCCTGGGTGAACTGCTTAATCACGGGGGGCACCTTCAGCCACTTGTACAGGATGGCCTTCTGTCACTACAGCTGGATGTAGCGGGGTCATTTGACAAAGTGGGTAGGGTTTCTCTTTGGCTGGATGTACTGTCCAGTGCCAAAATTCTTTGGCCTCTTCTCAAACAGGGGATTTGCCACCTTCTTGGCCTCCTCCTTCTTCATGACAGCAGGGACAAGGGCCCACTTTCTGGCCCTTGGCCTTCTTCCCTTTTGGCATCTCGGCTGGCTGACAGAAAGAACTAATATAATAAGAATTAATGTAAGACAAAACATAAAACTAATATACTCATTAGTGAAAAGTGGATAGTTTTTCCTTAAAATCAGGAATAAGACAAAAAGGCCAGTTCTCACCACTTTCGTTCCACATAGTACTCTAAGTCTCAGATAAATCAACCAGCAACAGAAAATAAGATGCATGCAGACTGTCTTTGTTGGCAGATGACACATTAATTCATACAGAATCACCACCCTTGATGCTGTTAAGACCATAAAACTTTTAAACTGAATGAACAGATTCAGTAAAACTGGAGAGTAGAAATATCAACATACCAAAGTCAGTTGCATTTGTGGATGCCAATACTGATGAAGCCCAAAAAGTAACCAAGAAAATAATACTACTCACAATGCCATGAAATATAAGAATAAATTTAACCAAGATGATAAAAAAAGGTATACATTGAACTACACAATACTTTGGTAAGGGAAATTGAAGAAGAAACAAATAAATGCCAGCTTGCCCCATATTCAAGCATGGTAACAGCGTAAAATGAGACATATTCCCTAATGAAACAGAGCATGGAATCAAAAAATAAATACACATATGATCAACTTATTTTTGTCAAAGTTACCAAGAATACATAATGTGGAATCATAACCTTATCAATAGATGATGTTAAACAGCTGGATATGTATTTACAATAGAATAAAAGCAGATCCTTATTTCAAAATATATGCTAAAAGCAACTGAAAGTGAGTTAAAGATTTAAATGGAAGAATACAAAGTGTAAAACCACTAGAAGAGAATGTTGGTGAAAAGGTCTACAGCATTGTTCTGGACAATAATGTGTTTTGGGTGAAGGCCCCAAAGACATAAGCAACAAAATGGAAAACAAATATATGGGATTACATAGACCTAAGAAGCCTTTCCCACAAAGTGAGGCAATAACCCATGTGATAGCAGAAATTATTATCTACTCATATATATAATAAATAGTAAGTAAACAAAATGTAGAAGAGATTTGAACAATACAATTCCAACCCAGTTAAAAATGTGTGAAGTTGGGTGTAGTGCTTGTTTTCTAGTAATCTGGGACACTAAGGCTAGTGGATCTCAAACTGAGCCTATCCTGACAAAATCAGCAATTCAGCAAGTCAGTGAGAACTTGCCTCAAAATAAAATAAAAAAAAAAAATAGGATGGGGATAGAGTTGAGTATGAAGATTCTGGGTCCAATCTCTAGTCCAAAAAAGAGAAAAAGAAAGAAGATGAAATGTAGTATTAGGCATATCTCCAAAGCATACGTACAGATGGCCAAAATGTAGATGAAAACTTCTCAGTATCGTTCACGGCCAGGGTAAGCCAAATGCAGGCCACAGTGAGAAATTTCTTCATCTTTGTTATCGTACTAGTGACCAAAGGCATGTGTTGGTGTAGACAGGAAGAAAGCACATGCACACTGCCGATGGGAGTGCCAATCAGTGCTGTCATTACAAGAAAGCAATCCAATCTCCTTAGAGCAATTAAAAATAGGGCTACAATGCTTTAGGATCCAAACACCACAGTTTTTCTCTGAGTATATAGGCACAGAAAACAAAGTCAGCATGTTGATAACATATGCAAGCTTCGATGTTTATTGTAGTGTCATTGGCAATAGCCAAAATATAGAAATAACTTAAAAGTCAATTAATGCTTATGTAATAAAAGGAAGTGGGTAGACAGGTTAAAGAGAATAGAACTTTCTGAATTTGTAGAAATTGCTCTCAGTCTCATTATTTCCTAAGCAATATGGGGCACACTGATGTTATTTTAAGTGTTGTCAGTATCCTGGGGATGATTTGAAGTATCCGGGAGAGTGTATACAGGCTATATGGATATACTAGGGCATTTATTACAAGGAAGCTGAGCATCTCTAGATTTTGGTTTTCTCTGAAGATCTTGGACCAATCTTCCACAGATACTGAGACATGTGACAACCTTAGCTAACTATGTTTGAAAGTGATTGATTTATTACAACAAATATTTATAAACATCTATTAAATACCAGAAGCTTTGCTAAATTCTAGAGAAATAGCAGTGAACAAAAATTATCACAGCATTTACATTTTCAAAGGGAAAAGAGACAATAAACAAAAGAGGAACGATGAAATGATGAATAATGAAAATGTATGTGTATCTACATAAAGGCATGTTATTCAATGTTTTAAAAAAGATTCTGCCATTTGTGAATGATTTTGAGGAGTTATGCTGAGTGAAACAAGACAAAGAAAAAATATTCATTGCCTCATTTACATATGGAGTCTAAGATTTGAAGTCGGAGTAGAAATGTCATAATCATTAGCTGGGAGAGGAATAAGAGGACATACTGGCCAAAGGGGAAAGTCCATCTGTTATAAAATGAGTAAGTCCTGGAGGTCATAGTTCATAATAATTGTTATTTTTTTCTTTTACCAATTTTGCATACTTATATCTGGTAACTTGAAATTCTATATCATTTCTCGTTTATTTAGCTTTTTATTATTTTTAAATTCTCTTTAAAAACTAAGAATACTGGTTATTCCCTTTTGGAGAGGGATAAAAATGTTGCTAATAAAAATGAGAAATTCATAGTGGAGGGCCAGCCAAATAGCTCAGATGATTAAAGTGCCTGCAAGCAGGCTCAGGGGCCAGGGGTTCGATCCCTGGACCTGCTGTGCTGGCCCTGCCTCCCCCCGACCCCCAGGCGTGCCAAGATGCCAAGTGAGACTGGGGGCAGTGACATGCGCCTGTAATCCCAGCTCTTGGGAGGCTGTAAACAGGTGGATCACTATGAGTCCCATCTAGTAGTGAGACCCTGAATACCCTGTAGACACTTTCCCTAAAATACAAAAAAAAAAAAAAAGAAAAAAAAAAAAAGAGAAAGAAATTCATAGAGTAATGTTGTGAGGTAGAAAGACAGAAACTAGATCTGAACGTTTGTCAGACATGGAGCCCTTGGGAGCTCATTGGCCTCAGATGAAGTCAGCAGGGTGGGGCTGCCAGGAGGAGATAGGGGAAGTAGCAGTGGAAGCAGGAGAGATGCCTGCATATTTTCTGTTACTCTTGGTGTTCCAGCCCCGAGATTCCTTTGGATTTCACCAGGGAGATGACCACCATCACCAGACGTAGTTCCTCCACCTTGGGTTAGAACCGGGAGCCAAAATAAGCCTCTTTTTCTCATAATTTACTCAGCCTGAGGCATTGTTATTAGCAACAAAAATGGGCTAAGTGCAAATATACAGTACACTGGTAATGTGATACAGAAGTAAATCACCACATATGCAGGGCTCTTGTACGAGATACATTGATTGGCTTGCTTGTGGTGTCATTTTAGATTGTGTTCACATATACCAAAACACCCAAATTGTGCAGCATGAGTATATGCAACTTAAGTATATATATATATATACTTCAGGGAATATGCAGAAATTAAACATTTAATATAACTTTTGTAGATTAAAAAACAAAACAAACAACAGTTGTAAAACCTTTCTAAAATTGCTCATACCGTTTATCCAGCAAAATCAGGAATCTTTCCAAAAAATCTCTCCTAAAGAGATGTACAACAAATTTATATAGTTATCAGCGATAGATAAATCTGTTATTAAAAACAAGAATTAAATAATGTGTGGTATATTCATGTGCACAGGATGACAGAGATCATGTTGTAGGACCCCAGTATAACAGACCATTATTTACACTATATTATTACTGAAACAACACAAGCTATGACATACATAGAACTTGTTTGCTATTTAGTAAGCCCTAAACCAGACCATAAATTTTTTTTGAAAATATTCATGACACTAAGAGTGTAGTTCCCTCCACATGAAAGATTTAAGGAGTTTTGGCAGATTTTATTTTTAAAGTAATTAATTAATTATTTACCTGATACAAGGTCTCACTATACAGCTTTGACTCTTGTGATCCTGCTGTCCCAGCCTCCCCAGTGCTGGGATTACAGTCATGTATGACCACACCTGGTTTCAGTGCTTGGCCCAGTGGGCCTGGGGTTCCAGGGCCAGCACGGCATGTGGTGCCAGGGATTGAAGCAGGTCCTTGCACTTGCCAGGTAGTTGCTTAGACCACGAAGATATCTTCCCAGCCCCAGATTTTATTTTCTTCCCTTGTGCTTCTCTCTTAGTTTTGGATCTTATGGTGAACATCTGTTTCCTTTGTTAGTAACATCAAACATGAAATTTTACATTTTTTCTTATAATGTCTTATTCAGTCCATTTTGCACATAGATTAAATAGCTAACCAATCTTCTCAAGTACTCCTACTTCTGTTTATCACCCTGAGGCTTATATAAAGACCTTTCAAAATGCATTTCTCTGTAAAACCATTTACTTTTTAGCCATAGAAATTTGGTCCTGCAGTTTTTGTTTCTGCAATAATTACACACATCTCTGCTCTGAATAATTTTCCCTGAAATTTGCTGAAAGGAGAAAGTGTCCAGAAGTCATTACAGGGAGTCGACAGTAAACATTTCCGGATGTGAAATTTCAAATGTTAATGGGAGTTCGTGATTTGCCTTCTCTTACCACGTCTATCACCAGTGTGATAGTACCAGGCACCATGAGGGCTTCTACAATGAGCATGCTGATGGATTTATAGAACAATATAGGAAGAACATAAAAAGGGATTTCAAGAGGGTTGATTAATTAAAGGAGGATCAGAATGATGTGTGTGTGGGGAGCTGAGAACATTCTTGTTTTCAAGACACAGGCTTAGGGAAGGAAAGAAAATAAATTGAAACAGAGCAAACCAACTGCATTACTCAAAAAGCGTGCTACTAAATCTCTCTTTTTTTGGTGCACAGGAGTTTCAGAAGCTCAAGCTGTTTTACTTTGGTTTAACCTGGACAAAGCCCATAGTGTTGCACGTTATTTATTTATTTTTTATCTTTGGCTCTTAAAACGCTTCAGTTTTATTGATGCTAATGGGTCCACTGTTGTACAACCAAAGTTGACAGAAAAATGTGTTGTTTGTTTTAAAGAGCAGCAAGGGAGTCAAAAAATTGTGGAGGACTAGAGTGAGTGTAGAATTAAATCAGTGAAAGTTGTAAAAATCTTTAAGATGAATCACCTCGATTTTGCAAGGATTCACCACATTTTTAACAAGAGAGCTCAAGTTTGAAGAAGATAAATTATTCAAAATAAGTTTCTTGGACATGATCATCTTAAAAAGAACCAAAAATGGGCATTTTTTATAAAAAATTAATAAATTAGAAAGACTATGTATCTATTAATAGGGAAATGATTGAAACAATACATTATAATTATATAATACTCACATTAATAGGCTATAAATATTAAGATATTATAATAAATACTATACAGTATATTTTATGCTATACACTACACAGTATATATATTTATTTAAACTTTGATTATTATATTTTTGTTGCTTTTTTATTTTGTTTTTTAAAATAGTGCTCAAAGTCTTTTTTTGTGTGAAGTACAGCCCTAATGATCAAGGAAGAATGCGGAGGAAAGAGAAAGTGAACACAAATAGCTCAAGTCTCCCTTGTGCGTTGTCCTAAGCGCGCTCTTCTTCCGTTTGATCATCATCAAAGTCACACTCAGTCTGAGCTTATTGCTGTACTTTGCTTTGTGTCTGTTTTCCTTGAATGTTTCTCATCCAGCATCTTCTCATCATCTTCATCCACTTCACTGGCTTTGTTCTCTGCTTCTTCTTCCTCCTCTTCATCACTCTCCTCCTCTTCTTCTTCCTCCTCTTCTTCAGTGTTTTCTTTTACTTCAGTATGAACTGTGTTGTCTTTTTCCCTGTCCTCTTCACTGGCCATGGCTTCCCAATCATCCAGTCTACCAGTCTGTCGTCGTCTTCTTCTTCTTCTTCTTCTTCTTCTTCTTCTTCTTCTTCTTCTTCTTCTTCTTCTTCTTCTTCTTCTTCTTCTTCTTCTTCTTCTTCTTCTTCTTCTTCTTCTTCGTCTTCTTCTTGGTCTTCTTCTTCCTCTCCTCCTCCTCCCCCCTGCTCTTCATTCTCCTCCTTCTTCTGGGTCAGCAGGAGGTATGGTGTACATTCTTTCTCTAGTATACCTTTTCTGCAACTTCTGCAGTGGACTTAATTCTACTGCTTCAGAAACTTCTTTATTTTCTAGCTGATGTGGTATTTTTTAATTCTTTTTGTCTTCATAAATTGGCCTTTTCTTTGGCAAAGAGTCTTTTGATGGCACTTCAACACCCTGAGCTCGTAGAAGTTTAAGGGTAACTTCAGCTCTGGCTCTAGCTTCTCTCCAGGATTTAGCTAAAAGTTTCCCTTCTTTTTTCAAGCGTTCATTTCTTTCTTTTTCCTTTCATTTTTTTCCTTTCTCTCTTTTCTTGTTCCAATCATTCATCTTCTTTCCGCTTGGCTTTTACTCTTCAAGTTGTTTTATGCATTCTTCCTCTTCTGTGTTTTGTCTTTCCTCTTCATTTAGCTTAGCCAGAGCTTCTTACGTGGCTTTAACAGTAGCTTTGCTAGATCATTTTTTCTTTTCTTTCTGTTTGTCTTCCTTTCTGTTTTTTTTTTCTTATCTTTCTCCTTTTTGCCCCCTTCCTTGTGGTCTTCTGAGCCCTGACCTTCCCTCCTTTCTCTGCGGAGGCTGAGGCAGGTCCCGCCTCAGGGCTCACATATGATCTGATTGCTTCATCTTTGAGCTTCTTTTTGTTTACTCCAGTTCTTTTTACTTATTTTGATTTATGTAGCTTTGCTTTTTCTTCATCTCACTTCTTCCTGTCATGCTCTTTTTTTTCTGCCTTCTTTTGGGCCACTGTCTTAATTTTAAAGGAAGACTCATCACCTTCATTTCCACCATCAACATTAGGACCTGGCTTATTTGTTTTTCCTTTTCTAGACTGCAAAAATTCATCATCAGCCTCCTCACCACTTTCCCCTGAAGAGTTTGTTCTGGAAAGCTTTCTGGTCCTCTTACTGTGCTCGTCGTCCTCCTCTGAGCCGTCCCACTTTTTAATTAGATTTCTGAACTTTCCCTTTAGCTTTTTTAGACAGTTTATTAAAAAATCATCATCATCCCGCCCACAGTGTATTTCCACTTTGGGTTTTTCAATCTTTCTTGACTTTGAATCTTTATCATCTGATTCTTCACTATCATTATCATCAAAGCCTTGCGTTTTGCCCTTCTGCCCTTTATTTTCTTTTAATCTTATTTTGAAGTGGAATCTTCTCCACTGTTTTCTGTGGACTTCACTGCAACAACTTCTCTGTCTGCTTTTGATATCTTGAGCTTCTAAAAACAATTCTTCTAGTTCTTTCAGAATGTCAGCTTCATCAAAGTCCTACTTCTTTTTTTCCTTTTCCTCTTTGTCTTTTGAGGTTCCTGTTCTTGGGCTGCCCCAGCTCCTTCTATTTCTGCAGTCAAGGCATCAAGGTCAAGATCATCCTTGGCACTGTCTTTGCCCTTGTTTTCCTGTTTCCTCCCCATGGCTTGTCAGGGGTGCTTGCGACTTCTAGCCTCCCTACTCGGTTTCTCCCAGAGCCACTATCTCCTGGCCAACTTCGGACTCTGCTCAGCTCGGTCTCTCCATGCTGCCACCTCTTGTGCCAGGCTCTCCCTTAATTATATTTTAAAATAGAATTAAACTTTATATACACAAATATAATTTATCTATATTTATATATGTATACATAACTAGGTAATGCTTTTCCAAATTTTCCAAACTGTGGTTGTATGAAAAACAACTTTTTAAAATTGATTTGTATTACAAAATTTTAAAAATATTCCAAAGGGCAGCCTCACCCAAGAATCCTCAGGGAGAGCTGACTTTATATGTTCTTATTTTATAAAATACAACAAAAACTATGAAGTTTATTGTTTTTGTACATTGGCATGAGGTATTATTTCCCAAAAAATTTAAATTTCTTTAAAATCATGGTTATTTCTTCAACTTAGAATTATGTGAAGTAATGTATTTGGGACTTATTTTCAACACAAAATATTGTAAAAATAAACATTAATGTCATCATCACCATCCCTATTATTCATAGTATAGAGTTGATAATACAATGAACACACTCAATAGATACTTTTAGGGTTTCACAAAGAGGAGTGACACATGATCAAGTGACGGTTCTTCCTGACTACTTAAAGACCTTAAGTGACAACTACAATACAACGTTGTCTTTAGAGGAGATCAAATTTATTTCATAGGAGGCCTGTGAGGAACAGTGGGTTCTAGAGGCCATGAGTCTACAGGCAGTGTGGCTGGGCTGGAGGAGTGAACTTTAAAGCAGAGGAAAGACAGCAGGGATAGGCTGAAGAAGAATAACAGCTCATATGAGCTTTAGTTCTATAATCATTTTTATTTAGCAGTCCCTGGAAGAGCAATATCCTTTCCCACAGGCCATTGCCTTGAGGAGGAGCAAGGATCATTCCTCACTAGAGAGCTTCTGCTCGCTGGCAGAGGTTGCAATCCAGCTTGAACTTGGTGACCCAAGCCTGACAAAAGGACAGTTAAGGAAACCACCAGGAAAGCTGGTTTTAAGCAGCTCTTGTTGGTGTTTGTATGGAGGATATAGAATCTTTCTGTTTGGAAAGATTTCCTGGAATACAGGCCAACAGTGTCCTTCAGTGAGGCTGAGACAGAAGCTCACCTATTTAAAAAAGCTTAATTAACAAGTACAAAGATACTTCTACTTATGTAAGCAAAAGTAGAGCTTATGAAAAGTTAGGCATCCATTGCTGAAACCATCCTTCTTTTTTTTTTTTGCAATTATTTTTATTTTATTAAAATACAAATGTCAATCAGACAGTTTCAAGACACCTTAACCATACAGAGTCAATGAATTAATACATTGCAAACTGTTTTCATAACGTTTTGGTACTGTACAAGGTGCATACATGAAATTATATTTACAGGTTTTTTTATAGCTGAATTATATCAAAGATTCAATAATTATTTACCTAGTGGA